>JAOVVF010032623.1:7500-10084 GCA_028565595.1 Duopalatinus emarginatus | reverse complement strand
TAAAGCTGCTTTGAGACAATGTTCATTGTTAAAGGCGCTATACAAATAAAATTGAATTGAATTGAATTGAATTGAAACCAGTAGAGGCAGTGCAGGAACTCATCAGCATCACATCACTGTATGACCAAGTCCACAATAACCCACATCTGTCCCTGTCTGTGCACCAGAAATAACAGAAATTATTTTAAAATTCAGTGTATAAATATGTATAACTGTTATGTCTGTGAATGGTGGAAAAATGCTGGACAAACAGGATGGAGGTGGTGCCAACGGAGCGTTCTGTCAGCCTTACGTCTTACATATCATCACCTTTTCTGCCGTATTAGCAGAATTAACCAAAGGCTAATCTCCGAAAGTGTCACCATGTTTGCATTATGGAAATCTGAAAGTTCTCTACAGTCCCCTGTTCTCTGGTCTGCCCTCTAGTGGAAGCGTACGGTAACGTGTAGAACATGGTTCACAGCTATGTTCACGATGCAGCCGGGGGTCATGACCAAACAGCAAGTGTGTCTATAACCTGAGTGATGTTGAAAAAAAAAAAGGTAAGATCTGGCAACCTTGATAGCATGAACCACTTAATCTGATGTGTATAATTGGAGGAATCTAAATGGAACACGTGTGGCTCCAAGGAAACAGAACGAATGTTCTTTCAGGTTTCTGTTTTTTTTTTTTTAGATTTCTAATAAGGTTGATGTTGGTGGGGTTAAGATAAAGATCCACCAGGAGTTGTGTAGACTACATTTCCTTCCTGTTTATGTATGAAGAACATTTAAATATGCTTGTTTGATTTCACCTTCCTTGTGTCCATTAATTAAGACTTTTTATTTGGCCAGGACTGATTTGCGGTCACGCAGACAAACAAATCAGAACAGGACATTAACCAGGAAAAGTAAATAAAATCAGAGACGAAGTGCCGTCGTGTTTGAGCAGTCCTCCAACCACCCAAGAGAAGGAAAGTAGGACGGAGGTGAAACCCACCAAGCCGTTTGACTAAGATGGGTCTGTTTCATGTAGAGCTTCATCTCCAGAGCATGAAGAAGACCAGGAGGAGAAGAGAAACGGAGATGAGAGCAGACTCGGGGCTGTGAAGTCGCCAACGATGGTGGAACAAAAAGTACAGTACAATATTTAAATGTTCTCAGTGGGAGTCAAGTCAGAGCGACAGGGAGAAAAGAAAGTTGAGAAGAATGTCAATGACTGCACTTTTCTTTGTGGCACTGCAGGGTGTGACAGTTCTGCCAGCCATGACCTAATTAAACTGACATGGACGTCTGATGAATAATACGCTCTCTCTCTCTCTCTCTCTCTCTCTCTCTCTCTCTTTCTCACACACACACACACACACACACACACTCCCCTTCTGTCTTTGTATTTAATTTTCTTAAAAAAAAATTAAAATGAGTCATGCCAGGTCAAAAGTGGACACTCGGACACACCCCCAAAGCTACCTATAATAATTATATACATTGAAGGTCCTCCATGGGGCACGGACTCCACGATCCTGTGTTCAGAATATTCAGTAGGGAATAAACACCAGACTTCCTGCAGGACGCTCCGTAACTCCGAGATGTGGGATTTCTGTGTTGCATGAAAGAAATGAAAGTGAACTATTTTGCCTTACTGTGTTTGCACACAGAAGGAATGTGACCTCCACATTTAACACATCTGTGCAGTGAAACACACACACACACACACACACACTTGCCCAGAGCAGAGGGGCAGCCCCAAACCACAGCACTCGGGGAGCAGTTAGGGAGTTAGGTGCCTTGCTTGAGGGCACCTCAGTCGTGTCTTTCCCTAGGTGGGGATCAAACCCGCGACCTTCCAGTCACAAGACCGGTTCCCTAACCACTAGGCCACGGCTGCCCCAGACGTCATCGCATCCCAGACGTGAAGGACCAAACCCCAAACTCAGATGAGTGTTCCTCTAACGTCTAATAGTTCCTCCGACCTCTAACATCCTCTAATCCTTTGATAATCTGGTGTCTGTAGATGTCTGTGGTGACGCATTGTCCTGTTAGAGCTGGACAAACCCATCAGAATGAATACATAGCTGAGAGGTGTCTAGCTAGCGTGTCCTGTCGCTTACAACATCTCGACAGGTTGGAGTGGTTTAGGCAGGTGGTGTTAATGTAATGGCTGCTCAGTGCTTCACTCATGAACCAACCACAAATAAAGATCGTGGCTGCATTCCTGGAAGGATTGGTTGTGTTGTTGGTGTTCAGTTTTACTCCTTTACACTTAAGGCTGAGTTTTGGTTTTGGTTTAGAGATAAAAAAAAGAACAACAACAACAACGAAACCCCTAATGTGTTCAGAAACGGTGGCTGTGTGTGCAGCAGCTCTGCACCAACTTAAATTAAGACAAATGCGTCTGTTGCCTGGGTTGCTTTTCAATAATGCAGTAGAAATGAGATTTTTAAATCCCCACTGTTTTCCCTCGTTTTTTTATTTATAGCCGAGCACTAAACCTCTCTCTCCATGTTCTGACCTCTTGAACCGCAGGCTAAACTACTGGCGTGACTCGGTTTTACACCGCGTCCTCACCGGCGAGACTGTCCGAGTCTGACGGACAAGCGCAAAGA
>JAOVVF010032623.1:0-2500 GCA_028565595.1 Duopalatinus emarginatus | reverse complement strand
ACAGTGGTTAGAGCCTCGATGGTGGTGGTGTTTATGTTGTGGCTGTTCAGGGAGTCTAGGATATTATTGGATGTCATGAGCTGTTACGTCTTTCAAAGTTGAGGTTATAAAATTGTTCACTGATTGTTGTTTAACGCCACAGTAAACTTCTTCTTGGAGTCACATCTGACCAACATGGACATGGACAGCCACCATGGACATGCCATAATGGACAAATGTGGCTACTTTTTTTTATTTATAATCACACTGTCTGTGTCACCCAGATGAGGATGGGTTCCCTTATGAGTCTGGCTCCTCTCAAGGTTTCTTCCTTTTGTCATCTCAGGGAGTTTTTCCTTCTCACTGTCACCACCGGCTTCTCATCAGGGAGAAAATTTATATACATGTATAAATTGTTCTGTTATTTCTGTAAAGCTGCTTTGGGACAATGTCCATTGTTAAAAGTGCTGTACAAATAAAACTGAAGTGACCTGAATTAGACCAGCAGGTCTTGTCCAATGGCAGCTGTGAGTGAGATTATTTTCAGGTTATTATTCTGATCCAGTGTACTTTCACATTGGATGCCTTAAGATCCAGCAATAGGCTATACATATGATTTACCTACCTACCTACCTACCTACCTACCTAGGGTACCTAACTAAGCAGTTGACTGCCTGGTTACCAAGTCGTTATTTGGGTCCGTAGCCAGCCAATCAGGCTGTTCTGTTCTGTGATTGGTGATTGGCTGATTGTGGCCCTGCCCAGGTGCTCAGTTTCTATTGGCCAGATCTAATGGTGGGAGATTTTAAAAAAAGGTCCTTTGTGTGGAAGTGGGGGAGCTGCACTGACATGCTGCTCCAGTGGATGTCCACCAGCACAGACCAACCTTGATCATGTTCTTTGTTGTAACGTTTAGTTGACAGGTTCTGGACTTGTTTGCCTCTGTTTTTGAAGAGAGTAAGCAGGGTAGGTCATTGGTATTTTAATTTTGTTTTGTTTCAGGCAAGTTACATTTACAGCAATTGGTAGATGCTCTTATCCAGAGCGACTTACAAGTTTATTGGTATTACAGGTAGGCCAACGTAGTGTTAAGAGTCTTGCCCAAGGACTCTTATTGGTGTAGCACAGACTGGCTGCCCAGACCAGGAATCGAACCCAGGTTTCTCACATGGGAGCCAGTGATGTTACCACTGTACCACACCAATCACCAACCAAGTTAGCTGTATTGTTTTTGCTTTAGGTGATTTGTATGTTGTTTTGGCCTGGGGTCACCCTGAAGCCCTCAAACCCTGTTTTGGTTTTCATGTAACCAGCTTGAACCGTCAGCATGTAAGAAAATAAACCCATGCTTTGTTTGGATGATTTGTGTCATTTGCTTGGTCTGAGGCTGAGTGGGACGTGACGGGCAGGTAAAAAATTATTAGAAAATGATATAAATACTTGGATGTTTTCAAACGTCAGAGGGGAACAAATGTGACAATGGGACTTTTATTCTGAAGTGAAATGGAAATAACAGTAAACATTAATGTTGCATCATTCAGAAGAGCCTAAGTGATATTTATAGCTCAGTAAAAAAGTTACTTTTTTTGTTTGTTCATTCTTGTGCTGATTTTTTTTTTTTTGCATGAAACCTGGCAACCCTCCATGTGCCTTACTAGTGACGGCAAACATCTTTTGAAATCAAATACAGTTTATAAGGTTTATATATGTTAAAGCATCCTCACCTTAGTTCAAATAGCCTCTCTTAAATAGAATTTATTAATCTTGTCCAGCCCCACCAAAATCTCAGGTCACGTATGTGAGGCTCTTCTAAAAGAGGCTGTTCCAAAACTTTTGAAGGCGATTGACTTAATCAGGCAAACACACCCCTTAAAACCTGGTGACGCTGTGTTCAGTCAATTGTCTTAACAGACCTTGTGTTTCTATATTATATTTTTACATCTATTTTCATTTCGCCTGTAATTTTTCACCCACAACGAGAGTTAAAATGTGTTTGACATTCAAATATTAAGTTATTCCGAGTCACACCACAGGCACTTTTCCTGCTCTTGGAGAATATACCACTGCTCTGGTAATCTTAAGAAGCAGAAAGGCCACATTTCAAAATACATTTTCAATTCTGTTCCTACCTGTTCTCTCTTTCCATCCTCAGTCAAGATGTCATTCAGTGTTTCTGTCGACTCTGAGCCTCAGTACTAACACTAGTATTTCCCATAGGACACATCACATTCTAATAAATTTCACAGGAAGCATCCAGACATCCACAGTTCCAAAAGCAAGACAACTGCACAAGGCTTTGCAGAGGGTGATTAAAGCATCTGAGACCAACTCTGGTATTGTGTTCTGGTATTAAAATCAGAAGATATCATTAGCATAGGAGAGAGGTGAGGTCTAAAGAGGCCATGGACAATTAAAAATGAAAGTGAACTATTTGCCTACTGTGCTTGCACACAGAGGAATGTAACCTCTGCATTTAACCCATCCGTGCAGTGAAACACACACACCAGTAAACACTAGGGGG
>JAOVVF010032622.1:0-10086 GCA_028565595.1 Duopalatinus emarginatus | reverse complement strand
GATTAATCGCATTTTTTAAATCTATGTAAATGAATAAGGCTTTAAAGTGAAATGTTACAATTAAAATGGCGAACACACCTTATGCTAAAAGTACTTGTTAAAAACTGCTGGGACAAGAGAAAATCATATATATCTAAACAATAAACAATGAAATTACATGCATTTCCCAGTAATTATCCCACAAATCCCATCGAATTATTAGTACAGAAAAATATAGTCATGGTGAGTATGAAGCATGAATAACATAATGCTTGAAAAACATAAACTTCATATAATTTACCAGACATTTCATTCATTAGGTCAAACATTGGGAAAACCTACTACTAAATAGATAATTTTAGTTTAGATAGTTACATTAGCTAACCTTTATAATTAGAGCAGATGAAGTTGAGTTTATAACTCTGAGGCAGGCTGATCCACTTCTGCTCTCCTCCAGACTGCACTGCTCCGGTTCTCTCCTCATTTCTGCAGTCTTCAAACCCTGTCCCGTTCCCTGAAGCCCAGTCCTGGTAGCAGATCATCTCTCCAGTCACCCAGTACCAGAAGCCCAGAGCACAGGTGTGACGCAGGCCGAGCCACACGTGTTCAGTTGAGGCGTTTTGAACCAGTTCCTTCACCCAGCGCTGTCTTTCTTCAGTAAGCACTGAGACCAGGTCATCATGATGAGTCCGACAGTGTATAAAAGCATCTTTCCAGGTCAAATTCTGTTTAACCAGGATCAACATATCTGGAAATCCAAAGAACAAGAGAAAGAGTTTCATGAAACACAATGCAACTAAAATTGACTAATCCTGTGCACAAAAAAATGGAAGTAACTCACTCTCATGACAGATGAACGGGAGTTTTTCTATGCAGTTCACATCAGTCCAGTAGTGTTGCTCAGACTCAGACACTGCAGTACAGTTCAAACCTGCACTGGTTTTGTTAGAGCTCCAGTATTTGAATGAGGAATTACTCTGATCTGACCACTTCCAGGAGTCATTAAACAGACCAATCCAAACTCTATTAGCAAAAGGTTGACTCACATTCCAGATCTCCTCATTCTCAGTTTGGTTCCTCACACTGACCAGGTCGGTGTGTTTCTCTTTGCAGTAGGTCTGAGCATCATACCAGGTCTTATTCTCATTAATTAACATGTATCTATTAGTGCTTGTGTTTTTTTCTGAAAGAGATCATTCAATTTTTTTTTTTTTCTCATTAACTGTTCTTGCCTTTAATTAATATGTAATAATAGGTTCTTACCATCATAACATACAAAGGATTGTGACTTGTTACATCTGTTATCATTCCACATGCCTTTCAAAGTATCCTGTCTGCTGTACATCTCAACACAGAACTCAATTCCCATATAGTTGTCTGGCTGTTGAGGAGCCCAGTTTCTGTAAGTGTCTCCATCTCTGTAGAAAGTTTGGTCTGTCAGAGACCACTGCGATTCCCCAGTGTCATATCTCTTTAAATTGATCCAAGCTTGATTAGCAGTTTCCTTCTTCAGTGTGTTATTCAGCTTCTTCATCTCTTCCATGTTGTTGATGGTTGCCAGATCAGTGTATTTCTCTCTGCAGTAAGTCTGAGCTTCACTCCAGGTTTTATTCTCATTTACAAAGTGATAGCGATGAGGAATATATGCTCCTATACCACATACCACTGTATACAATGTAAAATAATAAAAATGTGTAAAAACGTGTATTATAATTACTATGATGCTTTGCAACAACAAATCAAATATATATATGCATTTGGATTATTACTCATAGAAACACTCACAATGTGAAACACAATTACACAATTATACCTTACACAATCTTGACATATAATTGGATGATTTTTACTGCAAATAACACTGACCTGAGAAAACCAGGATGACAGAAACCAATTTGAGACCCATTCCTGCAAATAAACAAACAACAAAACAAATATTCAGTGCTGTTTAATGAGAGTATTATATGTAGTATTAGGGAATGGTTGGTTACAACTACTAAAATGCTTCACGGTCTTTTCCCATAAACAGTCAGTGTTACTTAAAAAAAATCATCGATTAATGATTACTCATTAATTAACTAAAATTGTACTGGATTAGTTTACTGATTACATTCTGGAAAATGTAAAATGAAAATGTACTAGTGACTTTATTTCTAACTTACATTCTATAATCTTCTCACCCAAGCCACACCCTGTATAACCTCCTGCCCTCTAGGAGGCGATACAGGTGTACACGTACCAGAACCACTCGGCTCAGGAACAGCTTCTTCCCACTATCTGTCACACTACTGAACTCCTCAATACACACATAACTGTCCACTACAACACACTACATCAGGACAACTACTGCCCACATTACACACAATGGACTAATATAACACAATACACTCACTGTTCACTGGACACTGTAAATATTATTTTATATTTAACCATTCCACATATTTATTCTGTATTCAGTTAAATCTATTATTACTATTTTTTTATCCACATACCCTTATTTATCTCATGTATTTATCACTTTGTTATATTTGCACTATGCTCTGTTTTAATTGCAGTAAAAGTTCATATTAAAAGGTATAAATTAAAAGAAAATGTTTAGAAGAGAACATTTAGAAATATGCACATTAGTTTAAAATAATAATTTATTATTATTATTATTATTATTATTATTATTATTATTATTATTAGCTAATGCGCAACTTTCCTAATTATTATAGTTTTAAAAGTAATATTTATGAAGGTAAATGACATGATTAGAAACAGGACATGATTAGAAAAATACTTCCAGCATTAAAGATAAAAAATAAAATAAAAGTCATTGTCAGAGGATGAAGTAATATAAAGTCTGAATAAAGTCATCAGGCTACTGTAACATGTCACCCTAACGCTGTAAACAGTGTACCATTATTTTTTGAAAAGAGATTGATTACAAAAATTAATAAATTATTGCACACCTCTGGGAGAATATAGAAAAACATCTAAATGTATTTCAACTTGCATGGATAGGATCACAGTAGAGCTAAAGAGGGAGCATTCTTATAGTGATAAAAAAAGAAAAACAGGACTATTGAATGTGTATGGCCATATTTGTTAACTTTTTTGATAAATTCATTTAGGATTTTCTGTGCAATCTTGCAATACAAATATTGTTGACATCCAAAACATTTTGTGATTAGCTCACTGGCTAAAGGTGTCGTAGCCGCCAATTATTAAAATTGGTAACTGTTTTGATAGAGAATTACAGCTGACCTAGGATTTGTCTTGTGTGTAAGACAGCCTTGTGTGTAAGACTCCGCTACTTTTGTGTGTATTTGTCTCAGAGAGAGCCTTAAATCTCTTTCACTCCTCTTAATATGCACCTGTTTGTAGAACAGCATAGTTTGTGCCTTATTGCACATTCTGAACAAACACTCATAACTCAGGAAAACTTTCACTTATCACTTCACCGAAAAGACTGTCAAAGAAAGCACTCCTTGGTTATCACTGTGATGTAGATCTCTTTAATTTGACATGATGGGGCCCGGTGATTCTGGCCAATTTTTGTGATTGTATCTCGAAAAGTGACCAAATGGCAGCAGTGTACAAAAAAAAAAAAAAAATATCAGTCAAGCAAGCGTATGGGACATTTTTCCCCAGGAAAACAAGTGTAGCGGAAGAACTGATGAAAATTTCCATAATCTGTACATAAGCACACTTCTCCCAAACATTCCAGATGTTCAAATTTTTGTTCTGTATTGATATCTCGAAAACTGTAGGAGGAGATAATTACCGAAATTGGTGGAGGAATAATAATAATAATAATAATAATAATAATAATAATAATAATAATAATAATAATAATAATAATAATATTTCAGAGAACAATTATGCTTCGCAACACACTAATAAAAGAGATAAAAGTAGTGTATATACAAAGGTAAATAAATAAGACAGGGCATTAAAAGGGCATTTTGTTGATGCCTTGTCTGACACGAAATAAAATATAAAAAGTTATTTTATCGCCAAAACTTTTCACACTTAACAAGTGATTGACAGATAAAAGACAAGCCATGCACCAGGAGACACGTGACCGGAGAGGCAACAGAGCCCCACGTGACCTTCTCGCACACCCAGGAGCCCCATACATGACAGAAGAAGCCAAACTGATCCAAGTGTATACATATAACAAATATAAGGATACTTTCCAGTAATAAAGGTTATAAAATCCAGCATTTGTGTTGTAAAATTCTGTCTATGTTTTCGTTTCAAAAAGGTACGAGTTAAATTTGTCTTTGTCATTATCAATGCATTACTTTTTTTAAAATAATAATAAAAACTACATATTTCAGAATTAAACTACATACACGCTAGATGTGTCAGAATTAAAAATCTCAAACCCTGACATTTTTATCGAGACATTAACAGCATTAACCAGCAGATTATAATACACCAATGACACACACACACACACACACACACACACACACACAAATGCACACAATTTAGAAAAGCATGTTGATTAAAATAGGAGACATTGAAATATTTGTGTAAATTTCTAATTTAGATAAATTCGAAATTATTTTAAATGATATTTATAATATCATGTTTGAATTATTATTATGATTACACTTACTGTTGTATGTTGTACTCGTACTAAACTATAGATACTGTATATAAAAAAATAAAACAAAACAATTTATTTTCATACCTGCACTGTTTTAAGTGTAGCTGCTATTTGTTTTGCGAAGTTGTTACGCACCACCTTCTAATCACCTTCTGCTCCTGAACTGGACAAAAGTCTCATTATATGTTTGTCCTCTTTCATTAACCCCTCCCATCCCTTCACCTCCAGGGCTTTATTTTACCATAAGGGCAGCATCTGAGCTGGAAGTACTCGTGAACAGGAAGCATTAACCACTTTGCATGAGGCTCTATAAGCAGGTGACTGGATGACCTGAACATAGAGAGCGAAACATCAGACCAGAAATGATCTTTCAGTCCTGAAACGTTCGTCCACTGAACATTTTTACTTCATATTGGCAATTGCAAAAACGATAAAAACGATCACATACTAAATATATTCTGTGTTTCTTCCTCTGTATTTCCAAACAGCTTTTTTACATACTGCCATAGAATCAGATATAATCTCATGATCAGTCACATGATACTTTCAGACCTGTGTGTTTCTATATATAGATAATTTTCCAAGCCAACAACAGGAAGTTTGCCCTGCTTTGCATTTTGGATCACGCTAGGTGTTTGTTTGTATAACGTACCACGACCTGTGCGTTCGCAAAAGCTAGGCCTTTCTTTAGTTCAACTACACTACCCATCAGCCCCTGCATGTCACATGATCTTCCTACACATTCACTGACATTTTATTTTACCTTTATTAGCACTAATATTTATAACTCAAGTTTCCTTCCTTTCTGGATCTCATTGTCAAGACTTTTGTTGTCACTTGGTGTTATGATGCCATGTTTTCACTTATAGTCTGTATATTTATTCCTTATATCCATAGTTCAAGTTCATTTTCTCAGTGTATAGTTTTTGTTTGTACTTTTACAATAAATTACCTGTGCTTGCATTCACCTTCACCCTTTTATATTTCTATATACTGACACTTTTTTGTCCGTATTTTCCGCAAATTTGCAGCGTCTTCATTGGGGTACAATCCTACAAACCCACGTAATCTCATTTCTATGCCCAACTCTGATATGGTTGGTGGTTGGTGTGGTACATCTGTAACATCATTGGCTCCCATGTGAGAGACCTAGGTTTGATTCCTGGTCTGGGCAGCCAGCCTGTGCTACACCAATAAGGGTCCTTGGGCAAGACTCCTAACACTACACTGGCCTTTTGCAATACCAGTACCCTTGTAAGTCGCTCTGGATAAGAGCGTCTGCTAAATGCCACAAATGTAAATATGAGACCAGATTAATTTTGTTAAGTTAATTTAGTTGGCAATGCCAATACAATCAATTCTCATCATCACTAAGGCATTTCCATCCTATTTTTATAACTGCTGCCCACTGTTTTCAGATGCGTTTGGTTTGTTTCTTACAGCGGGAAATTCACAAACCTTGCAATATGATGCCAGATTGAAATCACATAATTAAAATTTACTACTAATATCTGAACATATTGTAATCATATACAGTAACTAACCACCAAAAATATTAATATAAAATATTAATTATCAAATAATATAATAATAGCTGTCATGTGGCGTTAGTAAGTATGGAAATCTGGCGTGATCAAAGAGGGGGCGGAGCCTCAGGTCACTCCCTCGCGAATCCAGAAGCTACATTCCTGACAATAGCCCGCTATTCTTTTAGAAGCTACAATTAGTATTAGCAAGTCCAGTGCATTCATAGGCACAGTAAAATATGTCATATGCAGAAATAAATGAGGAAAACACTGAAATGAATTAATAAATAAACAAACAAACACATAGTTATTACTAAGATGGCCATAATCTCAACAAATGCTCTCAGTGAAGTATTGACTGGTTAAAGTCCTTGAAGGCGAAATTAAAGTCCTTGAAGGCGAGAGCAGTTTGAGTACTCTGAAAAAAAATGGCACTTCAGGCAACAAGGCCTGTATAAAGGCTCAAGCCGAGGAAGAGGCAACCTTCACTGGAGAGAAAAACTCCACTAAGAGCGACTGAGGGTGTCTCCATGTTCGTTGGTTGTACGTGATGTTTTACATATGTATGTTTTTTAAAAACACCGCTCTTTTTCTCCACTTTTAATTAAGGCTAAACAGTGATTGTTGTATTTTTTAAGATTATAAAATAAAACATTATAAATGGTTCATTTTGCTTGTTGTCTTTATTGTTACTATGGTGCACCAAAGCTAGTGGGTATTGGGAAATAAATGTCACACTTTTATGAAGCATGATGAATGTTTTCCTAATCCAACTGAACTGTGAGATCAACATTAAAATAGATGAGCAGAAGCGCTAAAGCAAATAAAATAGCTGTCTGAAGTAAATCATTCACACAAAATGGGGTAAGCTAAGTGGCTGAACAGAGCTCGCAAGCACAGCGCTCTAGAACTGATAGTGTATACTGACTATGAAACGTCTAAATTCTTTCAGAAAAAAGTAGATATTTTATAACTGATTTACTTAATATTTTGATGTAACGACCTTTATGTCTAAAAAAAATTAAATAGATTTGACATAATTCGTTTAAGTACATATTACTTTTTACTTCAATATAATTAAATAACATTTACTTAATATCTTTAGGGATGTTAAGTTTAGTGGTATGTAGAGGTACATTTTACTTAATTTTAAGTAAGTAAGTTATACTTGATATTACAGCAGTACAATGTACTTAAAAAATGTTAGTGCAAATTGTTACGATATTTTTTTAAAGTAAATCTTTTTTTTTTTTCAATGCATGTTCCACAGCTTACACACATGTTACAGTAATATAACATAATGAATGCAACCATGCTCAGGACCACAGAAAGACATTCATAAATATATTAAGAACTGCACGTTCAAACCATTTGGCTTCAAAGTGTTCGTACCAGAAGATTGATGTTAATTTTCATCTTACTGACATCCTTTCTTACACTGCGTCCTCCGTCGTAATAGGGACTAAGCTTCTAATCACAGGTCTATGCTGTAGCTCCAACTACACAGCTTGACAGCGTTCAGTGGAATAATTGTTTTGGGAAACACCTGTGTCGCTTAACGATGGTTCGGACTATGCAAGTTACCAATGTAGTCACCTCTATAGTTCCAGGTATGGTTTTGGGAAACACTTTCATCGCATCTGCATTATTCCAACTATGTAGCTTGCTAACGTTGTTAGCAACTAAGCTTTTGGGGAAAGCACCCTAGAATGATCTTGTGCTAGCAATCAGTAACCATGGGAGATGAACTTTCTGTCGGAAAGTCTGTCGTGGGACACCAACTTTTCTTTGACTCTACGTAGAGTTTTTCTCACGTCAGCTGCTGTAAGGCACCTGGTCATTGGGAGGCGGGGTTGTCTTCCTTGCTGCCACACCGCTTTGTGTCTCGAACCGAGTGCAGAAGTCATTAGTCTCATGTCAAAATTATACAGTATACTGTGGAACACAGAAGTCCTACACTTTGAAATACAACAGAATTGTCGATTGTTGAGCAGGAAGTATGGTGTTAACTGCCTACAGAATTTCTGTAGTCCTGCAATGGTTTACCAGTTTTTTTTGCCACTTTACTGTTTCAAACAATTACAAAAAAGAAAAAAATACTCTTCAACAAAATATGCAAGATTTATTTTTTTTGAATACATCAATTCCATCAGTCATTACACTCCATAGTCAGTAATAATAATAATAAAAAATCAAGTAAAATGATCTAACATGACAGGTATAGAGAGAGGCCAGCAACCCCTGATTACAAAATACAGTTTAGAAAATATATATTCATCTATTCATATACAACAATCCTTAGATAGCCAAAGAATCTAAAATATGTATTAAATCAATTGCAAAATTTTCTTGAATCATAAGTACCTATATGTAACTATATAATTGTTACAAACCTTCTGTTGTTATGACCTTATTTTATTATTTGATTATAAATTTTATAGGCTTACATTTTAATTATATATAATAATTAAACAAATAATAAAATAAAGGTGTACAGTACACACACTGAAGAGCAATACAAGTAAAATGCCTTTACCTTAATTCCCTTATATTAAACAAAAATTATAGTATTATAAAAAACAGAATCATAGTGAGTACCATTAAAGATTTGGATTAACATGATAGAAGATTTCAAACTTTATCGAGAAAAAGATGTAGATTTACTGATGTCGCGCACAGATGATGACAGCCACAAATGAGCAACATGATTAGTGCTATAGAAACACTGCTACTATGACTAGCCTCCATAGTTAGAGCAGATGAAGTTGAGTTTATAACTCTGAGGCAGGCTGATCCACTTCTGCTCTCCTCCAGACTGCACTGCTCCGGTTCTCTCCTCATTTCTGCAGTCTTCAAACCCTGTCCCGTTCCCTGAAGCCCAGTCCTGGTAGCAGATCATCTCTCCAGTCACCCAGTACCAGAAGCCCAGAGCACAGGTGTGACGCAGGCCGAGCCACATGTGTTCAGTTGAGGCGTTTTGAGCCACTTCCTTCACCCAGACCTGCATCTTCTTAGTGCGCACTGAGACCAGGTCATGATGATGGTTCCTGCAGTAATTTAGAGCATCTTTCCAGGTCAGACTCTGATTAACCAGGATCAGCTTGTCTGGATATAAAAAGGGAAAAAAAAATTTAGTTGTAGTCTGTAATATATAAAATATAATATTTGCAGTCAGTGTTATATATCAGAGGGACACATAAAGACAAATCTAAAAAAAAATCAAACTCACTCTCATGACAGATGAATGGGAGTTTTTCTGTGCAGTTCACATTACTCCAGTAGTGTTGCTTAGAATCAGACACTGCAGTACAGTTCAAACCTTCACTGAGTTTGTTAGAGCTCCAGTATCTAAATGAGGAATTACTCTGATCTGACCACTTCCAGGAGTCATAAAACAGACCAATCCAAACACCATCATTTCGAATCATTCCCTCGATCTTCTCATTCTCAGTTAGGCTCCTCACACTGACCAGGTCGGTGTGTTTCTCTCTGCAGTAGGTCTGAGCAT
This sequence comes from Duopalatinus emarginatus, assembly GCA_028565595.1. Taxonomy (NCBI): domain Eukaryota; kingdom Metazoa; phylum Chordata; class Actinopteri; order Siluriformes; family Pimelodidae; genus Duopalatinus; species Duopalatinus emarginatus. Next base: position 470 of record JAOVVF010032622.1, on the reverse strand, counting down.
CATACCAGGTCTTATCCTTATTAATCAGTATGTATGTATTATTGTCTGTGTTCTTTTCTGGAAAAGATTTTACAAAATAACACCATAAATATCCTTGATAATTTCTCCAAATGTTCCTGGCAAAATCCATTAAAAAATAAATAAATTAAAATTTGGAAAATACTAAACATCGACCATGCAGGTAGACTTTAATAGTTTAATAATATTTAGTATTATTGCCATTTATTAACTTGCATCTGTAAAATTTACCTTCATAACACACAAAATGTAACTGTTTTGTGTTACATTCGCAATCATGCCATTTGTCATTTTTTTTCATCATAACACAGAACTCATTTTTCTTCTGGTTGTCTGGCTGTCCCCTTTGCCAGTTTCTGTAAGTGTCTCCTTCTTTGTAGAAAGTTTGGTCTGCCAGAGACCACTGCCATTCCCCAGTGTCATATCTCTTTAAACCGATCCAAGCTTGCTTT
>JAOVVF010032621.1:0-10086 GCA_028565595.1 Duopalatinus emarginatus | reverse complement strand
ATTAAAATTCCTTTAAGAAAACATGGAATCGTTTGGAAACGCTAGATAAATACCCACATTAACATCATACTCCATCATCATTACCGCAAACACCATCATTCACATGATCACACAAACATTAATGTTTGTTATATACTTTGTATGGTTTTAAAAAAAAAAGATTCCCTACAGCTTAACATCTATCATTATGGAAATTGTGCATCAACAGTCTAAAAAGACTTCCGGCTGCTTTTAAAACCATTATAGCCAGTATGATGAGAGAGAGAGAGAAAAAAATAAAGGCAGAAAAAGGCAGAAAAAGATAGACAGGGAGAGGAATATAGACAGATAAAGTAAAAAAAGCATTCCCCAAATAAAAAAAAAATAATTCTGTTCTAAATCCAGATTACTTCCCTCAATGACTAAATGAAAGCTAGTTGGGTAGAATGTGTATTTTAGCAAAAAAGAAAATGGCCATTTTACTGTTCATCTTCCCTCTAGGAGTGAAGAACACATTGTTACTGCTCATTTTAAGTAAAAAAAAAAATTACAGAAGCAAATATCTTACTAGACTTACTAGACTGGAATTAAACATATTTTAGTGACTATAAAGAATTCATCTTTTACTGATTTATATGAAGCTATTTTTCAAGCAGTATGCTTGGTTTATATCAGTTTGTACCATGATTTATTACATGATTTATTACATGGATCAGGTTAAAAATATAGACCTTATAGACAAAACCTTAATTCATGCATCATTTGCACTTCATCAATAATTGCCGATTGTCCGAATAGACAGTTGCTTGAAAAAAAGCAGGTCCTGCTATATGTAGTAAAGTCCAAAAATATTTGGATATTGACAAAGCTGTTGTTATTTGATCTGTCTACCACAGTATACTGGGGTCAAAATAAGATAATGAATATGAGCACAACATGCAGACTTTCACTTTTAAGTTGAGGGTCTTTATCCTGTTGAACGGAGGTAATTGGACAACTAGCTGCTGTTCTAACACAATGTGAGTGTTATTCCCTCATTATTATTTAAGTAGATAAAAGGTCTAACGTTTATTTCAAGTATGGCATTTGGAATCTGCTGCTGTAAATTCTCGATATGAAGTCTAAAAATATGTCACTGCCAGTAAAACAAGCCACTAGTATAATAAAAAGATCTCTATTTGGTACATTCTTAATAAGAAATACTGTACTGCTGATCTCAAGAACACCAAAAGGCACAGAAAACAACTGTTGCTGATGACAGAAAAAAAAAATCCTTTCACAACAGTTGGTCAGATCAAGAACATCCTCCAGAAGGTAGCCATGTCTGTGTTAATGTCAACACTCAAGAGGAAACTTCACTAGAGTAAATACACAGGGTTTACCACAAGATGTAAACCACTGGCAGCGCAGATCAGACACGGCTGGCCAATAAAATGGCACTAGGGTGCCACCATCCCTGGTGGAAATCATTTTATATAATCAAGGCTATTTATTTAAAGTATGATAGTCGTAGTGAAGCCAGTTACAAAGCATCTTCGAATCTGACGCCTAAAGAGCGCTTCTTTCATCACCCCAAGCAAATTTCTTTAATAGTGAAGTAAAGATACCATATTGCTAATGACAGACATGATTACTTATTGTACAGGATTCAAACAGACTTCACAATCAATATTTGGTATAGTGGTATTTTCTTGAAACCACATTTCAAAGACCTTACTCCAGATACATCTCTATCTCCTGTAATTGGTAGAGCAGAAAGGCTTGTCTAGCTAAATGTGGTCATATATACAGTGAACACAAATACAAATGTGGCCAAGTCATACATGCAGATATACACAGTTTTATGTGTATATAGATACAGTATGATATAAACAGTACAGTACTACTAAGAAATTCTGAAGACAGCAGAAGTAAACAACATGACAAGGGAAAAATCCCAGTCTTTAATGATATCTATGGTTTCCAGACGTCAGGCAGTAATAGACTGCAAAGATTTCAATAAATTATTAAAAAGGACAATTACATTTATGATTATTATTATGTTTACCCAATTATTTTTGGTCTCTTAAAGAGGAAGGAAAGCATATAAAGTGCTGTTATTACTACATCGTTTACCCAATTAGTATGTAAAATCTGTCTGATTTAAGATTGCAATTTGCCTTCGCCTCATATTGGGCATGATTTAGATTGGGAACATAATTATTTACAATTACTCTAATGACAAATTCTAAAATGAAGATTTAAATTTAGAATGGGGGAAATTGTTCCTAATGTAAGATAATTATGCAAACTCTGGAACATTCAACATTCATAAAATAAACACACGTAAACCTCACACGTGTTCATGTAAATATCAGATCCTTCACACTAATTATACCGATTGGAATAGGTAGTATCATCGTTATCAGGAGGATGCTTTTATGGAGGTGATAATCACAATAATTGCTCACAAAAGGCCATAATCCATTTCATCAACAAAGCTCTCGAGGCCTAGCTTTCCATTTGAATGGTACTATATAAACATGTTGAGTTTTTTTTCTATTTAAATACCTTTAGAATATTAAGCATTGTGTGAAAATGTGAGGGTGGTGCAGCAGCATTTTGGGGATTTCTGAACACTAAACACAACTACCTTTTATATCTTCCTTAACCTTGCTGGCTCTTAATTAACACTTAGTTTCTGGTATACACTGATCTGCCTGAACCGCTACCAGACAGTTTAGACTAGGGTGGGGCAGTACGGCAGTATTTCTGTGTACCATGGTATTGAAAGGTATTGGAATTGGTGAAGGTATTTTAAAAAATGTGATGCACCAAATGTCTGCTTTATATCTACATTGAACACTGTGACTTTAAGACATTGCTGTCATCCATAATAAAACCAGGTTTATACTTTATACACGCTGCGACTAGTTCGAGGGTGTGCACACCAAAAATGGCACAGTCAATGTGGTTCCATGCATGCACGCTAGTCCCATGCGTAGTCGCAGCGTGCGGTCGTGCACCTTAGTTTGCGCACGCGGCTCCGCACTTCACATTCACGATTTTAAGAGAGCTTATGCTGAACAGGGGTATTTCTCTGAACTGCCCCTGTCATATTAGAAAATAGGAAGCGTCATGTATAAATCCCTCTACCTTTCTATCTGGCAGGTCCCACTCTTGGTGTTTGTAGTCCAACAGGTAATATCTGTCACCAACAGATCATTCTGTAGATCTTCTTAGACAGACTAGCGCTCAACATCCATGCACACCAATAAGCCTTGGTCGATCATGACCATGTCATCTGTTCACAAGTTTTGTTTCCCTTGACTACTTTTGGTAGATTTAAACCACTTAATATAGAGAACACCACACAAGACCTGCTGCTTTGGAGATTCTCTAACCCATTCATCTAGCCATCACAATTGGGCTATGTCAGAGATGCTCAGATCCGTTACACATGCCCATTTTCCCTGCTACCAACAAAACAAGTTCATATGTAGGGGTTAATATTTACCAAAAGTGGTCCAAGTAAGGACAATTAGTATACATGTGACAGGCTAATGGCGCCCCATGGCTCCATGCACATGGAGGTAGAAGACTAGCCTGTCTTGTTCAATGCCATATAAGATCCAGTTTCTAACATTTTGGAGCCAGACACCACAGAACACCTTCAGAGGTCTTGTGGAGTCCATACGCCGACAAGCCTGAGCTGTTTTGTAAGCTCTATATGCAGGCAGTTCGAATGTTATAGCTGATTAATGTATATGAACTAGTATAGCTAAGCAACATTCACTTGTCTTTCAACGATAAAAAACAAACTTTAACAGATTTAGTCAGGTTAGGTGATTACACAAAGTAAATAAATCCATTAGGCTGATGCTCTTCATTTGGGACAACAGAGCTTTTAGTTTAGCTCAGTTTTTAAAGAAGTGGTTACTGATAAAAATACATCTCTAATAAATATGCCATGTTCTTTCAGTCTCTAATTGCTTTTCACATACTCAGAACATGGCAGCTTCCTGTTATGATGATATGCTTCCTTTTTGATGGAAAACAGATGTGGCAAACTGATCTTCAGTGATTAAAGTTTTCTCAGAAAACATTACCAATGAGGAGACATTGAGGACTTAACATTGTATGCCTGTCACAGCACATCATAAGTTCTTCCTTTCATTAAAAATGACACTTTTTCTTTAAAGTGTTATTCGGGTTTGTATGAATATTCATAGTATGCTTTTCATACGTCATATTACGTCAATCTTAATGTTCCACTTAGCTTCTGACTATCTAATAACAACCATAATTGACAATAAAGTAACCTTAAACCTGAAATTGTGATATATACATTATATTTTAGATGCTTTTGGATGCCTGATTTGGTCATGATTAACAATATTTCTGTCATTGCATACCCTTCTGGCAACATGCAGGTCCTATTTAGTCCTATAGACATCACTAACAAAACCTCACCTTTTCCTGTTGTTTGCTTCAGCAGAGATAATGGCTTCTAAAATAATAGTCTAACTGTTGAAAATAGGTCTCCTGAGAACTGTTCGAAGAAGACCAAGGGGAGGCAGAAAGAAAAGAAAATGAATTCCCCCATGTTTTCATAGCCTTTTTTTCTGAATGTAACAAGGTGATAATAATGCAATAATGCAAGTGAATGGCTGAAATTATTTCCGGAAGGAATTACAGGAAAACTCCACTTATGCAAATTATTTCTGAATCACCAATTATCTAAAATGAGTTTATTGGCAAGCAAAATATTTGCAAACTGCTAAAAACAATCATTTAATGGAAAAAAAGAGATAGTGAGAAAGTCTGTAAAAATAAAACATAAAGCAGTTTCAGAACTTCAGTTTGTGTGTTTACATTAAAATCTGGACAAATCTCAGACCAGTTCACATTTTTTTAACTGTCTAGTTTCAGTGACTTTGTCTCCAAAGTAGCCTCAGATTCCTGTTATTGGCTCACAGAATTGGTACCCGATGTGGTCTTCTACTTTCAAGGTTTAACATGTTGTGCATCCTTGGGTGCTTTTCTCATTAACTTGAATGTAAAGTGAGCCTACATGAGCTCATGTGAGCCTTCCTATCAGCTCAAAGCAGTCTGGCTTAAGCCACGTTCCTCTGACCTCTCTCATTACAATGCACTTCTATCTGCAGAACTGCTCACTTGATGTTTTTTTTTTTTTTCACACTGTCATTCTGTGTAAACTCTAGAGACTGTTGTGTGTGAAACTCAGAAAGGATCAGAAGTTTCTGTAATACTCCAAACACCCTGGCACAAACAATCATGCCATGTCACAGTGACAGGAATGGCATTTTTCCTAAATCTGATGTTTAATGTAAACATTAAAGCGCTTGAGTTTATTCACTGCTGAATCTATAACTCTAAACATATATGGATGTGAAAGTCAGATGTTTAGATACTTTCGGTAAAGTAGTGTAAATATGGAAGAATGTGTGTTTGTGTGTGTGTGAGTGAGTGGGATTGATCTCCCTCTGATCTGAAGAGATTAATTGTAGATGCAATTAATCTTTGTTGACAGCACAACAATTCATCACTTATTCTGCCATCACACTTATGAAGAACATTTTTCTAAGAGCAGAGCATGTGTGTGCATTTTAAAGCTCTCTCTCTCTCTCTCTCTCTCTCTCTCTTTCTCTCTCTCGCTCTCTCTCTGTCTCTCACACACACACACTTCTGATCAACATCTTTTTCTCACACAGTGTCTCTACTAGGAAAAAATATTCACTCTGTTATGATGTTATGAAGGACAAGACTTCATTTGTATAATCGATGTGAAGCACATAATTGGCATAATCACTAACAATTAAGCAGATAATTAAAACACTCCATCACCAAATAAAATGATATAAATATTTTTTTATAAATTATGATTATGGATGGCTTCAGAAACATTCTTTACTACATGATGTATGGTGGTTGCTGATATGCTTCTTTAATTGTGCATAACTTCAGAAGCACTAATCTTTCTGGTAATAAGATTGAATTATTAACTCTCTATGAAAGTACTTGTTTTGGTAAACAGTTTGATGTCCGTTTAATTAGACTCCAGGCAAAAAATGGCAAAAATTAATGTGAATTTACCAGGTCTTTACATAATGTGGCATTTAAAACTATGTTGTGATTTGACAAAGCAAAACAAAATCAAACACTCGACATACATCTTAATTGCTACAATGCATTTGCTACAATGCTACAATTGATTTATATTACACATCTAATTATTGTGAATTGTATGTGTGGAATAACAACTTGGTCAAAGCATAAACCGTTTGCTTAACCCTTTTTATGTATAGTGTCCACACTTATTGTAGTTACTATTTTTAATAAAATTTAAGATCACTTTTCCAATCATTTGGAAGCATTACTGCAGACTAATCTTTAAACACACACACCCACACACCCACACACACATACATATATATAAAATATTTATATAAATAGTTTTTTACATATATATATATATATATACATAAACGTATAACTTATAACTTATTTTTACATGTAGTTTTTGGGAAGATGATTAACAAAACTTTTGCAAATGGCCTAAACTGTGTATGTTTTGCAATTTATTTGTAAATTATATTTTTATTTATTGTACTTATTAATTATACTATAGCCTTTTTTATTCATCTTTTTTTACTCATGATTTTTGCAATCATTTTGCTTTTATAAAAAAATCTATAATTAGACAAATACTAGTCATCAATCGATTTTAAGTTACAAAGAGAGACATTTTTTAATCTATATAATTATGTATGAAAGACTTAAAATAAAAAGTCTACATTCATTTCTTTATATTCTTATAATTCTTATACAAATAAATATATTCCTTAATTCTTCTATAAAGCATAATTATTTGATATATTTTCTTTTTTTCTGTCAGATTTAAGGATGGCTGTAACAACTTTCATAATATACTATAACAAGCTAACAAGTAAATATTTCTGTTCTCCTGCACATTACACAGCTTTGAAATCTTAAACACTGATGTATTATTTTTTTTAATTATAAGAAACATACCTTTGTTGTACATGTTGGTAGGTACCTGCACCACGCTGAGGCTGAGGTTAACAGACAAATTGTTGAAATGTTCATTGGGCTGCAGGATAAACTCTCCACCTAGCTCCACATCTTTGCCTTTCTCATCCACCTCATTGATGAGTACAGCATTGAAATACTTATACTGCAGAGAAACAAGAAAAAAGAGTCGATGAGGTGCCTTAAAAGTATATAAATCATTTCATATGTACATCATTGCTTACATGAGGCAACAATACTTCTGCAGATTCATATTTGTGACATGATGTTTAGTAGAAGTGAAAACTGAACTAGTAATTAAGTAAACAGTACATTCTGAACCACTTTAGCTATAGCTATAACCATCAAGTTAAATCTACACTTAAACCTCAGCCAGTGAACTTATAGTGTCGTTCCCTATTCCAGTCAATGGGAGAGTTGGTGTACAAACCTGTGCCAGATCAAAACGCAGATTTAAGATGCTGCGGGGAATAGGAACGGCCAAAAGAAAAAAAAAAAAAATCAGTTACTATAATATAAAAATATATCAGTTAATATAATTTTATAATCTGCAGCTTTGCAGATATGTAAGCATGTCAATGTTATCATACAATGTACTAGGCTGTGTCTAGGAGGTGTAATCAAATCCATCTGTCAATATATTTGAACTGTTTATACCGTTCCTGTGAAGTGCATTTCCTTATTTGAGTTGACTGTTAACAGGTTTATCAGCCTTATTACTGTTTCAGTTGGTTGTGATTTTCCCAACATTTGTCTCTTTTGTGCTGGCACACAGTCAGAGGTGTCTATAAAAGTTTCTGACAACTCAAAATCTATAAGAGGTTTTTAAAGATTAGTAAGTAGCTTAACTGCTTAATGGAAAAAAAAAAAGTTTTATATTGTAAAACATTGTGGTTGTAATAAATTGGTTGAACTCTGGCGCTGGAATTAATATTGATCCTCGGGAGTAAGTGTATAAAAAAAGGGAAAGAAACACTTGAGCTGCACTTATATTCTGTCATTCATAGATTATTCTAATAGCTGAGATCAATACGGATCTTTGTTACTGCTAATACCTACAGCTTTAAAATGTCAGATAAGAGCACACTAATATAGTTTATTTTTATTTTTCTCGTTACATGTATGTACATTACTTTGTATGTATGTATGTACATATGTATGTATGCATGTATGCATGTGTGTATGTATGTATGTATATATACAGCTAAAAATGATGAACAAAAAATCTTTACTTCTATAACAAAATTATTAACCCACCTATTCTGGATTCAAAATCACACCAAAAATCAAAGTACAAAATTGCAATCAGTGGCTTATCCAGTTTGCATGAATTTCACAACAGCAACTCATATTGCGACTCGGTAGTATGTATGGCCCTCAAGTGCATGTATGCACTCCTGACAACATCTGGACATGCAGCTAAAAACCATGCTGTTGCCTCTCTAGTGCACCTGTTGTGACTTTCATTTGCTCCAAAGCAGGTAAAAATGATTTGATTACATTCTATAAGTAACAAATTCTTAATAATTGTTTTAAAAGTCTTCATCCTCCAAATTACAATCCAATCCAGTATCTACTGTCAAAACCACGCTAACCCTCGCCAGTAGGAATCGAATTTAAAGGTTACACCTTGAACTCTACCTTCCTTTAATCTTCCAATTTCAGTCCCATCACCATTGTCGCCTACAAGTTAACCAACAAAGCCATCAATTACAGCTCATATATCTGTGTAATTAATCTGTATTAATTGACCTGTATTAATAATTAGCTTTTTATCACAGTCTGGCCAGAATATACAGGTGCAAGGTGAAGGAGCTTTAGGACAACTTTGAGCTTCACTTTCAGCACAACTCAGTTCATGTACAATCAATGCACATCAGTTATCAGTTTTTTCGGTTGTGTTTAAAAGTTTCAACAGGCTGAAGCAAACCTAACATTTCCAGCGGCTTTAACAAAAGTTTCTTTAACACTGATTGTCTTTGTACTTCTGTATGTTAGTTAAAAATGCAAATCACTCATAAAGTGCAAAGCACATACACACAATGCAAAATTTGCATTTAGTGACACCCACAAAGCTGCTGAACTAGTTATGTTATGTCTGCATGCAGACATCTGTTTCAGTTAAGCATCTTGTATAGGCTTGCAGGGAGGGTTGTTAAAGGACTCTAGCAAAAGAGGGACACGCTGCAACACCACAGAGGGGAAAAATATCACTGGTCCCTTTATAAAAGGTGGTTGTAAGTTTCTGAGCCTCTAAAAAGATGCCATGCCTTGTGAAACAGTTCAAAGCCTATACCCATTTAGTGCAAAATGGGACTTGCTGTATCCACAAATCTGCGTTTTGAAAATCAGGCAGTGCAGCAGATCCAGTCAATGAGGTGCACACCTGTGTACTAGGGGCTCTTGCTTCCAGGAGTCTCAACTGGACTGCCAGGGGGCAATCTTCAATTTGAGATTCAACCAACAGGCTTATCCTGTAGATACTGAATCTCTCGATCGATTTGGGATAGAAAATGTGCTTTGGAATGAAGCCAGGTGTTCAAACCACTTGCAAAGGCATCAGCAGAAATCACTGTCATGCTAGCCATGTCAGGGCCATGATCAGGACTCAGTGGCCTACTTGTAGGTATTATCAGCAGTAGAGGACTAAAGGCATATAGTAGATAGTAAGACCAGTCATGTGGCAGAGAATCCTGCCCTAACATACTCTGCCAAGGTGAACCACAATTGGCCATGTATCTTTAGTCTGGAATATGTGCAAGACAGTAAGATGGTAAAGGAAGGAGAGAAATCGAAGAGGTATTTACTGAACATTCTGTGTCACATGTTGCTTTTTTACCATAATTGCAATTATTGGGAAAGGCCATTTAATAAGCCTTGTTTTAGAGATGACCACAATCCACACAGAACTCCACTTCCCAAAAGAAACTCCAACCACAACCATGGACTCCACGGACTCCACATTGCACAAGTCTAAACTATTGCTGCATCCAAAATTATGTCCAAATTCGATTAAATTAAATTAAATTAAATTAAATTAAATTAAATTAAATT
>JAOVVF010032620.1:0-10088 GCA_028565595.1 Duopalatinus emarginatus | reverse complement strand
CTATGTTGTATAAAATCTTATGGGTTTGTGGTTAAGGAACCAGTCGAACCAGCCTTGAGAATATAATTGTATATATATATTGTATAAAATCTTATGGGTTTGTGGTTAAGGAACCAGTGCACTTGAGTGCCCCACCTAACCCCCAACTGTTCCCTAAACACCATAGATAGGATTGCCCACCGCTCTGTGCTCACGCTCCCTAGTGTGTGTATTCACTAGAGTGTGTTTCACTGTATGAGTTTAAATGCAGAAGTCCAATTCCTCTCTGTATGCAAACACGGTGGTCAAGGAGTGGTTCACTCATTTGCTTTACTATAATTTTTTAATGCTAATAATTTTCTTTCTATAGGTGTCTTTATTTAACATAAATGTCCCCCATATGGCATGGACTCCACAAGCTTTAGGAAATATTCTGTAGGCAATGAAAATATTCTGTAGCCGTTGCAGGTTATCCCAGATGTGTTTGATAACCTAGAGATCTGGTGCCTTAGGTAGGAATGGCAAAACCCCAAACCCAAATGAGTGTTCCTCTAACCACAATTTGGTGTCTCTTGATGTGTGTGGTGGCACATTGTCCTGTTGTAATAGCATTACATAAATTTGACCTTCTCACCCGATCTTCTAAGCTGATGACCTATAGCTGAAGGTCTGATCAGGGTGATTGTGGTTTAATTGGGTTACTGGCATGGTCTCACAGCATCTGCAGGTCTCTGAAAATCTCATCTGAAGAGTTAAGTGTCACATGTAAAAAAGCAGCTGTTTGCCCCAACAGAGCGTATACGTTTAAACGCAAAATCAAGTGAATCGTAAATTAGGGGAAATTCAAATCCATTTTCACCTTATGTTTGGAATTTTGGTCACACCACTGCTGCAAATCTTAATCATAATATTGTTGCTTTTATAAATGTTTCTTTTGTTTCAAGCAATCGGGAATAAAACACACAGTAGCCTATAGCAGTAGCATAAGCTGCAGATTCATTTGCTCCTATTAGGTGTGTGTTTACCATGTGTGGTAGTGTATTTTACAGTAAAGTATTTAACGTGTTCATTTTATGTGTGTATTTATTTTTACCAATGTGCATTTTGCTCATTCGCTGTGGTTTGTGAATGAATTTTACGACAGATGTTGCACCTACTTAGTGATAGGTGTTAAGTTTCAACATATAATCAGAACAAAACGTGGGTGAAGGTGAACATACTGGTGAAGTATTGTGCTGTGATTGTAGTCTGTAGTGCCCGTGTTAGCAGGCTGTTCGGGGAAATGGACTTTTATTTGGATTGCTACTACTTAGAGTTCATGATGCAATCAATCTTAACAAGAGCCTTTGGAATCACCAACCAATCACCAAGTGGTGCATAATTGGCTCCTGAAATACATGGCATGCCCAGCTCTCATCCCTGCATCAAGTTCAGTGTACTTAGTAATAAATAGTAATTATATATGTTAATGATATATTCAAAATATAAGCATATGTTAATATTTAGCTAAATAACTGGTAGCCATTAATGTATGTTGATAATATTTACAGTTTACATTTACAGTCAATCCCCACCCAGAACAAGGCACCCAACTCCCCTAACTGCTCCCCAGGTGCCGTGGTTTGGGGCTGCCCCCGCTCCGGGCAAGTGTGTTCACTGCCCCCTAGTGTTCACTGGTGTGTGTGTTTCACTGCACGAATGGGTTAAATGCGGAGGTCACATTTGTTCTGTGTGCAAACACAGTAAGGCAAAATAGTTCACATTCATTCATGTATGTATGGTATTGTATGTACATTATGTGCATACATTAATATTTACATTGAGCTTGTACTGTACATTTATATTTAAAAACAAAAATCTGTGATCCACTTGTATCATTCTCTTCCATTTGGTCTGGTTCTGTTTTTTGGGTTTTTACTTTTACTTGATAAAGAGTGCTGAGCATTAGTACAGTTTCTTGGCTGTGCTGTTGATGTGAAACATATTTAATTTAATTTCTTGGAAACTGTATTATATGTGAAAATAAACTGTCAGATTTCTGATCCTGATTGTTTGAATGCATACAGGCTGTGGACAGGTCGTTACAGAGCTCACAGCTTCTGCAGTAACTGCAGTTAAGATAGTAGTAAAGACATGTAGTTAGAAGAGAGAGGAATGTAAATCTGGATACATTGCAGATTCTAGGAGGTCAAGTGAAAGCTGCAGGAACCACAAATAGCGATTTTATTTCTTTATTTTTTGTGTGTGCATTTTTCTGGTTTGTTATTGCAACCGTCTGTCACTGCAAAAAAGAAGTGAAACAGAGCCCAGAGGGAGAGAGCAAAATATTGACACGGTTACGTGACATGATGTAGTTGAAAATCAGTTTCAAGTGATTTTCAATATGAAAAATGCATATTCAACTGACATCCCCACAATCTCTCTCTCTCTCTCTCTCTAACGCATAAATTATTATGAAAAGTGAAAAATAATGGATGTTTCTGAAAAAAGGAAGCTGTGGACACTTGCATGAGAAAGACAGCGACCAGAGACAAAGACAAAAATGTTAGGAACTTTAATTAATTTGAAAATTCTAATGTTTCAAATAATAGTTAAAATAAAATAGTACTCAGCAAGTCTGAGAGAATGATAGCTGTGTGTGTGTGTGTGTGTGTGTGTGTGTGTGTGTGTGTGTGTGTGTCCATGTGTGTATGTAGTCATGCATAGCTTCTTAAATGACCTTGAGGACATTGCTGGGTCAACTGTGTAAAAGCATGTAAAACCTCACATTCCCTTCTGTTTCCAATGTTATTCATACTATTACAAATAATGGGCTACAATCTAGGGAACACAATTAAGCAAAAGAACAAGAAAGGGGGGGGGGTAGGTTATTATGGAAAAACAGGACGGCTGTGATGGGGCAGACATGAATTAATGGCTAATTCATTCATTATGATAATACATGAACTTGAGCGTTTTATTGTGTTTAAACAACAGGTTAGAAAATAAATAAAGTCATACATAAATAAATTAAGCTATGAGTGTAGTTCAGTATGTTTTAATTTTAGCATTTGCCAAATTATAGCTTTTTAACAACTTTCACCAACTTCTTGTGACATCACGATAATGAACTCCACTCACTCACTGCACGGCCTGCAGCTTAATCTCCAACTCCTCACACAAGCCAGGCCAATTCAACTGAAATTTAGCTATTTTGTGCTTTTCTATTAAACATTAATCCTAGTTTTGTTTTAGGTCATTCTTGTTTCTTTTGCTCGTGGCGTTTACATTGTTTCATAGCAGCAGTGCTCAGTGGGGTGATAACAAACATCTGGTTATTGCGAAATAACAGCACAGTTAGAATGCTTCTTAACCAATCAGCTTGTCTGGCCAGAACTAACTGCTGTATAATGAAACATAGTTGTTAAAGCAGTATATGATACAGTTCAGACAAAGATCATAGAGAAAAAAAAAACCTGTCACTGCCTTTCATGTCTAAAAGCCTTTCACTCCACCCCAAACCTTTATTATCAAAACCAAAAACATGAAGGAATGCAATGCAAGAAGGCATGCCAGATACAGTTTTTGTGAGGGAAAACAGTCCAAAAAATGTGTGATAGCACCAAAAGAACTGAAGCAATAGTAAATCTGGGAGCCAAGATGAAGCACCCGGTTGAAAAATAAAACAAAGTACAATAAATTTTATCCAAAAAAAATCAAGTATGTTCTGTTTATCATATTTTTAGTGCATCTGTGTTGTCTAAAAAATGACATATTTAGTACCATGTTTTGTGAAAGTGCAGACTTTAACTGATTATTTCAGCAGTTTTAAGCTGACATAGTTCAATTTACTAGTTTAATGCCGTTGCCTCGAACAGCAGACACATTTAAGTTAGTTATTCTAACTAAAAATGTTACAAATAGTAACAAAATTTCAGTTGAAAAGACTAAGCTAAAATTTAGAGTTACCTTTAAGTTCTGACAACTACTAGATTATGATTATTTATCTGATTAAAGTTGACTTAACAGTTTAAGTTTAGCTAAACCTTCATAAACTTTTTTTATATTCAAATTTGTAATTGTGAGGAACAACTTTAACCTATTACTTTTAAGTTAGAGTCGCTTCACAATTGTTACAGTGACACCCATCATAACTTTTAACATTTTAAAAGTTTAAAAGTTGATTTATGGAGTGCAAAAGAGGACTAATAATGATAGGACATAGATTCTGTGTCTGTATGTGTGTGTGTGTTGCAATTATATTTATAATTATATCATAAGTTGCAATTATGTGCTTTTAGCAGTTTGATAACTGAACATGATGTAAACAGATGGGACATTTGGAAACCTGCTCTACATTAAAGGTACTATCCCATTAATCATCCATGAGATATTCTCCTGTTCTTCATTAGAAAGCAAGAGGGTTATTATCTGAATCAGCTGCTCCAGTCTGATTCACAAAGAGTTTTTGTTTTTCTGATACACAACTGAAGGCAATAAAGCACTGTTTCCTAAACTCCCAAACGGTTAACATTTTTTTTCTGTAGCAAGTTTGAAGTCTGATTGATTTAGGCATGTTTGGAAGCTGTAAGAACAATTATGGTCTGCCTAGGGGTTCGCTGAGGTTTAGTTTGTTGAAACGCAGCACTAATTAAGGGGTTTTCGCAGATAGAGAATGGCTGATAATAATTTTCTATAGAGCTAATGAGCCACAGGGACACTACAGATGTCACATGTATAGTGACAAATAACATATACAAATATTCTAATGACAATAGAGCAAACAGGATGCAATACTTTGATAGTTTCAGGGTTCCTGGTTCTATTCTGAACTGGGGCTACTGTCTGTGCCATGTTAGTCCAGGCTTCCTTTTGGATCTCTGGTCATCCTTGCAGGTAGGTGAATTGGTTTTACTAAATTGTAAATTTATGAAGGGTGTGTGTGTGTGTGCATGGTTCTCAACGATGGACTACCATCCCACTCGTTCTGTATCCCTGCAGGATCATTAAGATTTAAATGCCACAGAATCAATTAAGACCCATTAAACCACCATCATTAAAAACAGTGTATTATAAGGTTGCCAACCTCAGGAGACAGGACAGCTGAGTGCCTCAACTTTAGGTTTTGATTATCCCGAAAAAAACAGTCGCCAAAACCTGTAAGAGTGTTTTAAAAACTTCATGTCTTATTTTACAATTTCTTTGTGTACTTTGGATGTAATTCACATTATGTAAGCCTAAGTACACTCCACTAGTGACTAGCAGCAAGTGGGTCGGGGGAAGGGGGGGGGGGGTGTCACGGAGGTTGACCAGTGACTCATTATAATTTAAAGCACCAGAAGAAACGATACCTTTCGTTTTTGATCCATGTGCTTTTTTACACGTGATTGTTTTATTTTTGTATGTTACAGACCACAGGGAACTGGATCAACTTGTGGGAAATTAGTACAATATTTATTCTTTCATTGTCCTCATTTTCCTCCATTCACACAAACATCTAGTAGAGACTTGCTTGTGCATCTCCTTGCTCAATTATGCTGTACCAGTAATGAAGTCATCACCTCATGACTATGAGTCCATGTGGGTAGCCTATAATAGGTCCCTGCTGTGTCATGTTCATCTTCTTTTCCATTCACATCTGGCCACAGTGTTGAGAAAGTAGATTCAGAAATGCTGAAATACACTGGTGTAATCTTCTGTTTTGCTATAAGTTTAAATTTCACACTTATTATTTAAACCACTTGTCCTACTACTGTGTCATGTGATGCACAGACAGACACACTGACACACGGACACGTACACCTAGGAGCAATTTAGTTTCTTTAATTCTGTCTTTGGACTAAACCCACCCATATATGCACACAGTGGGGAAACCATGGCTTTGTGGTTAGTCTTGCGAACGGACTAACAGACAAGACATGACTGAAGTGCCTTTGAGCAAGGCAACAAACCCCCATATGTTCCCCAGGCACTATGGTCTGGAGTTGGCAAGTGTACTCACTGCCCCCTAGTGTTCACTGGTATGTTTGTGTTTCACTGCACGGATGGGTTAAAAGCTGAGCTTACATTCCTCTGTGTGCAAGCACAGTAGGCAAATAGTTCATTTTCACCTTAGAAACTCCACATGGAATGTACCCTGGTCGCCTGGCTGGGCAATCAAATCCAAGCCTTTCTTGCTGTGAGATAACAGCACTACTCACTGCACTACTATGCTGCCCTAAGCATTAAATCTGCACTATTTTTCAATAATTACTTGGACTTGGATGGTGAGCTCTTTGTTCTGCGAGGACCCATTGGATTACTTACATGTGATTACTTTCTTGTCAGACTGAACATCATTTAAAGGCATCTTGCCCACGTTCTTGTGGCCAGTCAACTTATGTTTTGTGCTGCACCTTAAAAAGTACAAACGACTGGCCTATAATATCACAAGCCTGAGCCTTGTAAGACTAATAAGACTAGGAAAAGGAAAATAAGACTAGGAAAGCATTCAAATCCATTTCAATAAACAAATACATCAGATAACAAACGAGAGAGAGAGAGCACATGTGTAAGTGCCTGCATATATACTCACATATGAAAATATTGAAAATATACCATAAAATATACGTACGCATGTACGTTGGCAGATATAGTCCCTGACCAAGCCCTTGACACAGGCATACATGGCTCTGTTTGCTTTGAATGCTCACTCTGTTTGAGTGAGTAATGGTCTAAACTCAGTTCCACATTCATCACCTCGTGTGAGCTCTGCTCCTCAACTGATTTTGACAGGGCTGCTGGGTTTCTCACACAGCTGTGAGTCCTGCCCCTATTTGGCCTAAACCTTGCAAGCATTAATATGCTTGGGCAGAATTCCTTCATTCCCGATCTTGTCTCTGTCAGGGTCATGACCAGGAATGAAAAACCTTCCAGTTTTCCAGACATTTTGATAGTTGTAATTTTGTGCCGTTTAGGTAAAATCGCATTTGGTTATATGTAATGCTTGAGAAATTAGCCCAATAGCTCAATTCCTTAATCATGCCTTAAGGTGCACTCACACTAGGAATGGTTGCCTTGTACCATACCGAAGCATGATGTACACCGTCCCCACTCCACACGTTCTTGGCCCAAGCATGCTTTTTGTGTTGGAGGAGGGCATGATTATACAACACAACAAACTTAATTATACAGTGATTATTTAATTACACATGCTGCATCTGTAAGATTATTATTATTATTATTATTATTATTATTATTATTATTATTATTATTATTTTGTTAACAGCATTGCTCTTGTGAGCTGCCAGATTTACGGAGTATATCCTGTACCTTCAGATACTGAGACGACGGTTTTGTCAGCTTGTAACATTTTTCAGTGGTTTGCTGATATCCACCAGCATAAAGATAGTCACAAATTTGGCCAAATATGTTCCAAATTCCACTGCACCTCTTCTTTAGAATAGAGTGAGCCGCCATGTTTGATTACTGGGACAGCTGCGTGATGGACGTCAAGTTCAAATTCAGTGCTCTGGAATGGTTAGCTTTATACCAGAATGGTTTCACAAACTCATCTGGTCCAGAAAACAGCCCCAAAGCATCATTAATACAGCACTGTGTTTCACACTGGGTGTGGGAGCTTTTCCCCTGACCTTGTGTTCATGGAACAAGTTTGTGTGCATGTGACGAAATGCTTGGTGAAGTTCTGTGAAGTTCATTTTTGTGAACGGTTAGATTTATACCATCCCCTAGTCCAACTAAACTATGTCTACCTATAGGCAAATTATTGTGCTACAAACAAACTGGACTTTGGGGGTAAAATGTGTTTGGGCTTTTTTTCTTAGTGTAAGTGCATCCTCAAAGATTCAAGAATATCATAAATGCCTCTGTTTTAACACAGTCAAAATTAAAAATTAAAAAGATAAAGAGGCCAAGAACAGAACTTTGTCCTCGCAACTGTTCCTTCATTATGATAAGTAAGTAAAGGTGCTTAGTAAGTTTATTAATAAACTTTAATAATACATTCACCCCTTCCAGCCTGTAATATGATAAAAAAATTTCCTCTAATATCTTGTCTTTTAATCCTCTGAAGAGCATTTTTTAGAGTTGAATGTCTGTGAATGTGTGTGTGCTCAGAGCCTGTAATGATCCTATCCATGATGTATTCCTGCCTTGTTCCCAGATTACTCAGACTAGACTCTGGATCTACTGTGACCCTGACCAGGATAAAATAAATCATTTGGAGAAACCCAATTTTGTGGATGCAAACTTTCACAATGCACTGCACCCACACAAGCAAGCATGCAAAAAGTACAAAAATGATGAAAGACATATAGACTTACAGGACTCCCTGACTCAGATCTGGTCTGCTCTAAATCTAAAGATACTTTAATATTTCTGGACATGATCACAAAAAAATGTAAGACAACACAAACCTGGATCAGCAGCCTGGCCTGGAATCACACAGTATATATTATCATATTTTCCCACACTATTTGTTGGCATTTTTAATAAAACACTGCTCTGAATGCCAAAACCAGCAGCAGCATCTGACTTTTAAAAAATGGCTCTCTAGCTCTCTCACACTCAGGCAAGACCAATTGGCACCTTTTAATCATCTGCACAAAACCTCTCACCGACAGATTAGACTGCGGATTAACTTTAGCCTCACTTTGGAAATGAAACAGTCAATATACACCTCATGTGAATGTGCAACATAATCCAGAGCTACTGATGGTCTATTCACATGCTAGAAGTATTTCTATATAAATCCACTGCTAATAATAGAGCATATACACGAAAGTACCAAAAAAACTGGTACAGACTGTACAAAAAATACAGAAATCCTACACCTACAGTGTTCATTACCTACAGAATATTTTCCACAAGCTTGTGGAGTCCATGCCATGTGGTGGACCTACCAAATATTACACTGTTGTACCATTTTTTCTGACCTCTCTTTTTCTGATACTTCAGTGTATACTGTTTCATTGTTTTAAATGCAATACAGTGTCACTGAATGTGCATACATAGAGCAAAGCCATGACTGATCATAATAAAGAAAACCATATTCTGAGGCATCCTACAGTGAAATGTCAATATTTTATCACATGGCTTTGATGTAGACACACTCCAATTTCTTCTCTCCATCATCCCTCTCTCTCTCTCGCTCTCTCTCTTTCTCTCTCTGCCTCTCATGTCACAGTCCCTCGTCTAATTTGCGGTTTGTTTTTTTTGTCTTCTACCAGTCCAATATTACAGAAAGCCTCAGGCTTGAATAAAATGTTCATGGCCGTTTAGAGATTTACAAACTCTCCATTAACATCTATCTATTTCAAAGGAACTGAAGAGAAATGAGGCCACCTGGGGAAAAAGTTCACCAGAAGCTTTTAGGCTGAGAGAGATAGAGTGGGAGGAGATGTTGGAGAATCAGAGATATGACATTTCATTTGGCTCATAATCAAACATACAGTACAGTGCATCTTTTTCAATGATGTAGAGATTTGAGCATGAGATAAAAGCATGCAGTGTTAGTGGGGGTTAAACCCCTATACTCAGATATGACTTGGTTGTGTATGTTGTACTGTAACTAACATTATTTAACAGACATCCTTCAACGTTTAACATAAATACAAACTGATAAACCTACAATACAAAAAAAACAGAATTGTAATGGTCGGGAAATTGCTGTGTTATAAGAGGTAAAAACAAACAAATTGGAGGCTCATTTAATTTGTACACTCTTCTGGCCACAAGGTTCAGAATCTTAAAAACACTCTGATGCAAGTAGCTTTTAGAATCAAAACGCAGACGCCTAATTGAATTGTATGATGTCATTAACAAACAGTCTGTGAATGTAGATCCTTGGCCTCATTTATTGACAACAAGTACCAGACTATCTCGCAAGTCAGTCTTGAATACAAATTGTGTATCCATGGAAAAATGTTAAATAAATCAAAACCTATTTATACTTTCATTTCAAGTTGCTTGTAGATAAATACCACAGTATAATCAGCTGTTTAACATAGTTGGGAAACAGTAGTATCTTGCTGAAGACACTGTAGTATCTTGACTGAAGCATGGTGGGGCTGATGCCCTCTTAGCTGCTAATAAGATAGACAGACAGACAGACAGACAGACAGACAGACAGA
>JAOVVF010032619.1:0-10088 GCA_028565595.1 Duopalatinus emarginatus | reverse complement strand
ACTATTGAAATGAAACTTCACGTTTAACAGATCTTTCACCATCACTCAAACCTGAAACAGTACGTCATCCGGGAACTCGCTTGCTTCCGTACTGAACAGTACGAGAAAGCAGTATGTGAGCGTGACTAGTGTGTCCGAATGTGCAGTATGCATCAAGCAGTATGCGAAAGGTTCCCAGATGACACACTGCATTGGGAGACATTTTGCAGTACGTGAACTGAGCACACTGTTCTGTCCCATAATGCAATTCGAGCAGCGCAGACGTTCGGAACTGAGAAGGAGGAACATAAAAATATTTTTATTTTAATAATTTCTTCTAAGTTAAAAAAATTATTTTAAGGTTAAAAAAGTACATTTGGGGATTAAAAAAAAACGGCTGTGATGTGATGTCATGCATCACATGACATTTGAAAGATGGCGGATGTAGTGCGTCCGAGGCTGTGCGTACTGCTCGCTCGCATACTGGAATTGCATACTGCTTTAACGGTAAAACAGTGCACACTGCTTCGAATTCAGTATGTACTGCTTGAGTACGCGATTTCGGACGCAGCCTTACTCTTACTGAAGCAGCACGCGACAAGCCTCAACATGAACTACGGGCCAAATTAGAATTTGCGTTAACGGCACTAGTTATTTTAATCGTGATAATTTGAGATCGCGTTAATGCGTTATTATCGCGTTAACTTCGACATCTCTACTTAAAACAAATACAATTTTAATTGCAGAAGCATAATCTCACTCTGAAATAAACTAGAAAAAAGCAAACTTTAACTCAAGTGAATAAAAAAATAAAGAAAAAATCCTGAAAAAATTATTTCCCTTAAAATAACCTGTTCCACAATTATTGGCACCCTTGACAATTTCTTGGACATAAATGTATTTGAACTATTTATGTCATTTCTACTGTAGTGTATAAAATGGATCAAAGTATCTAGGAACCTTTAATTAGTAATTCATCACTTCCTGTTCCCCTGGGGTATAAATATGGCGTTACATAGAGGCCTATTTCTCTTAGGCTGCGTCCAAAATGCAAGGCAAAAGGCAAGTGTATCTTGCCACCAGCACAGTGAGGAGGATGGTAAGAGAAGTAAAAAGTTCTCCAAAGCTCACTGTAAGAGAATTGAATCAAATGGTAGCATCTTGCGGTTACGAGGTCGCCCAAACAACCATCAGGCGCTATCTACATGCCAACAAGTTGATTGGGAGGCATGCACGAAGAAAGCCTTTTCTGAGTTATACTCATAAGTGTAAATGGGTGGAGTTTGCCAAGAGGTACTGGGATTTTAACTGAGACTGTGTGCTTTGGTCAGATGCGACCAAGATAGAGCTTTTTGGCAACAAACACTCCAAGTGGGTCTGGTGTAACACCAAGGATGAGTATGCAAAAAAACACCTCATGCCCATTGTTAAGTATGGGGGGGGGGGAGAATGGGTGATGCTGTGGGCCTGCTTCTCCTCCAAAGGACCTGGGAACTTCATAAGGATACATGGGATCATGAACTCTTTTTGAAATATCAGGACATTTTGAATCAGAATCTTGTCGCCTCTGCCCGAAAGCTGAAGATGGATCGTCACTAGGTCTTTCAGCAAGATAATGACCCTAAACATGTGGCCAAATCTACTTAAAAATGGTTCACAAGGCACAAAATCAAGCTCCTCTCATGGCCATCTCAGACCTCAACCCAATAGAAAACCTGTGGGGTGATCTAAAGAGGAGAGTGCATAGGAGAAGACCCAGGACTCATCATGTGTCCTCCCCACATTAAAAATGTTTTCGACGCCCCTGCAATAAATAGTAGTAGAATTTTAAATGTATACCGTCATACACACTAAACTCACCAGTATATGTCCCCAATTGGACATATGTTCATTCATATATGTCTATTCATAAAACTATATGTGGCTGTAGTCCCTGAGGCTTATACAGCATGTTCTTAAATAACTGGCTGAAAATGTCTGCCGAGTCCAGTGACAGACATATTAGACCTAGTCCAGCGCCGGTCATATCAGACTTTAACAGTTAATCATAAAAACATGAGACTGAGGAAAAATACATTACAGAAGCACAGAGGCAGTTATGAACTTAAACATAATCACTTTCACAAGTCATGTCATTTCTTCCATAAGACAATGTAGGGCATTAATTTAATAATGCGGTTGCCAAGGTGACATCATTGAGATAATAAGTAAGGTTTCAACTGCTTTATAAACTACAGACACATCACTGAGCAGGAATCGTGTTTTATTAGTGTATCAGTTCATTAGCTGATGGTATGTGATTGTGTTTATAATAATGGAGTATTTTTCTGTCTCTATAGTAACAACATGCCCATGGATTTGTACGTAATCTGGTCACATGATTTTTAAGTCTAACGATAAACGTCTTTGAACGACGTACAATCATTGCTTCTAAACTAAGGCTGCAATAACATAAGTAGTAACTTGTTTTGTGAAGAACATCACTCAATATAGCGAAACGTGGTGGTGGTAGCATATAATTATATTCTATATCTAAGCATCTTTCGAGATGTAAAGCATAGAGTAGGAGTTATAATTACAAAATAGATAGAGTCAAAGTGCTGCTAAAATTATGTCACTGAGAAGGCAAGTTGAAACTGGTGGGTTTTTCATTGCTTTTTAAAACAGGCAGTGGGGGCAGCCGTGGCCTCGTGGTTAGGAAACCAGTCACGTGACCGGAAAGTTGCGGGTTCGATCCCCACCCAGGGCAAGATACGACTGAGGTGCTCTTAAGCAGGGTACCTAACTCCCCCTACTGCTCCCCGGGTGCTGTGGTTTGGGGCTGCTCCCGCTCCAGACAGGTGTGTTTACTGCCCCCTAGTGTTCACTGGTGTGTGTGTGTGTTTCACTACACGGATGGGTTAAATGCGGAAGTCACATTCCTCCGTGTGCAAGCACAGTAGGCAAATAGTTCAAAAGAAGGATGTGAAGTACAGGCACATGGTCGAGCAGAAATAGTGTTTTATTAGTTTATTAGCTGATACCTTATTCACTGTTTTTGGAAACAAAGTTAGGGAGGCGAGACTGAGATAGTTTGGCCATGTGCAGAGGAGGGACGAGAGTTATATCAGGAGAAGGATGCTGACAATGGACACTGTCAGGCAGGAAGGAGGAAAAGAGGAAGACCTAGGAGGAGGTTTATGGATGTAATGGGGGAGGATATGCAGGGAGTGGGGGGAAAAAGAAAAAGATGCTCAGGACAGGGAGAGTTGGAAACAAGTGATCCGATTTGGTGACACCTAACAGGAACAGCGGTGAAGTGGAAGAAAAAGAAAGATAAGAAAAGTTTATTAGATGATTAGTGTTAATACTCTGTAGTTTTAATTCAAATCAGAGATTATAATAATGGGCTTGTTTAAATATGTTATTGTCTCTATAGTAACAACATACCCAAGTACAGAATCTTAGAATCTGGTCATGTAATGTAATGTAAATGTCAAATAATAAACTGATAAAAAATCTTTAAACAAAACATGTTATTTAACAAAGTTATACAAAAAATATAATATTTTAACATATAATGGCTAATATGCTAAATATTCCGCGAAGAGATTTTCATCTAGCATTTATGGAAGGAGTCTCCAGTCTCAGCAATTTGTAGCCATCTGTGGTTTTCATTATCTTCAGGATTAAAGAATAACCAGCATGTTGCAGATCGTTGTATTAAAACTGAGGCTGCGATAACATAATCTATAAACTGGAATTTACTTGTTTTGTGGAGAACACTATTCATTACAGTGAAACATGGTGGTGGTAGCATATAATAATATATTATTAAAAAGCACTTTCCAAAATACCCAAGGTCACTGAACACCAAATAGAATAAGGTATTAGTTATAGCAATGCATTGTTAAATGTATAGATCTACATTACTGACATAATCGATAAGCCAGGATAAAATAAGTGATTTTTTTTTTTTTAGAAGACAGAAGTGACCTACAGGCACATATTCAAGCAGGATTTTATTAGCTGATTAGTTGTGGTAGTCAGTAGCTTCTGGCTTACAAATTCAAACCTCAGCTTTATAATAACAGGCTTGTCAGGGTCTCCGCGGATCCTTAAAAAGTATTAAAAAGTCTTTTAAAAAAATATGATTTTTTTAAGGTCTTAAAACGTATGATTTTTCGATAATTTTCTAGTAGTGGCATTACATTTCATTCAGGCAGTATTATATTTTATCTGGGCGGAATGAAAGGAAGATAACAATATATTTATGCTAGTTCACCAGATTATTTTTTTATGCTAGTTCACCAGTGCACGTCCCTGTCTAACCAGACTCTAGAAGGAGTGTGTGCCTAGGGCTGGCATCACACATTTAGGGGGCAGTGTTTTCCATTTCAGCCTATATGCACTTGGTTGAAATAGACGAAGGCTCAAGGCTGAAATTTTGTAGGTTTTGCAAACGTTTAGCCGACATCACTCCTATACGTCCAACGAAGACGTAAGCACTGTTTTCAGTGTTATTGAGAAGAAAGTTGCCTGATATACACTTCATGTTGGTAAATATGCACTGATTATTTGCACTGTTGCTCAAATACAAATGTGTTCTGTTAAACTGCACGTAGTTGATTTCATATTTTTGCCGTGGTAATAGTCTTTTTTTTTTTTTTTGGAGGTCTTACAAAAGTCTTAAAAGTCATTACATTTGTAGATCAAAAATGTGCAGATGTTTGTGTGATATTGTTTTTATACTAAATAGCCAAAACCCAAAGTAGTGCTGATGCTTAATGTAGTCTTAACCTGATGATAAACGTGTTTAAAGAAAAATGCTATTAAACTTTAAATAATGGTTAATATATAATATAGTAGCCTTTTTTGTAAGTAGATCGTTTTGCGTTTGTGGAAGGAGTCTCCAGTGTCAACACCATGGTAACCATGGTAACCATCAGAGGTAAAGCCATAACCAGACATGTTCCAACATGGAAACGTCTTCAGGAACAAGTGATAACTGAAGTGTTTTGCAGATTTCGCTGCAAAGACATAAGTGATAAAAGTAAAAAAATAAAATAAATATAATATAATGTATAAACTCCAAACAGATGAAAATGTATGATGTGTCATTCTTAGATTAAAAGAAAAGTGTAATAGTTGTGAACGTGATGTGGCCGAGAGGTAAACAGAAATAAAACACTTCTCTTTATCACTTCATCACACCACCATATTGTTGATTTTGTTTTGTGTTTTTTAATAACAGCACACACTATTCTATATTACTTCTTGCATAATACACTCTAGGTTCAGCATTGTATTTATGCAGTGAGACGACCCAGCTAATCTCATTTCCATAACTGTAGTGTCACAGCGTGAAGTGGTATGCTAATCGCTGTGCACGCTCTAGCTATGCTAGCTCAGTGTGTGTGTGTGTGTGTAGATCTTTTACTGTAATATCAAACCAAATATGTCTGATATAATATTCAACATTTTGTCTTGTGTATGTCACCTGATGCCTGGTGGGAGTTTCCTAGCTTGTCATCTTATTCAGTGATGTTATTGAAGCGAGAGTGAACTTGTTGGCCTGCTGAAAATGAACTACTGACCTGCTGTTCTTGCACGCACAAGAGTTTGACCTCTGCATTTAACCCATCCATGCAGTCAAACACACACTTATACACACTAGTGAAGTGAGCACATTTAATGCTTACTTGGACGCAGCAATACCACGATCAAGAAGGTGGTTCGCCCAATGGGAGGTTCAGTCACTGCACTTTGGCTGTTCTAAGATTTTAGCGAATTTACCAAATGCTAGAATCTCGACTTCATCATTTTTTTAAAAAGTGAGGGACTGTGTTCGTGCTCTCGTCTTTTGCCTGGGGCAGGCATGGCCTTGTGGTTAACTGTTCTTGTGACCAAACCACACAAAAGAAAAGACATGACTGAAGTGCCTTTGAGTTCCCCCGGGCGCCATAGTTTGGGGCTGCCACCCACTCCACTCCGGGTAAGTGTATTAACTGCCCCTAGTGTTCACTAGCAGGAGTGATTCACTCACTGACCAGTTAAATCTGGAGGTTACAGTGGTCAAATTGTTCAGTTTCACTTCATTTCCAGATTATTGGGCAAGGGGGAGGCTGGGAAGCAATTGGAAGGCACTATTTGCTCAAAGGCACTTTGGTTGTGGCTTGTCAGTCATGGGGGGGGGTCTGATGTATGAAATATGATGATGAGGTAAATTAGATGCTTATAAGGGTCTTTTCTAAATGCTGTAAATTCTTTTTAGGGTCTTTTTTTCAGATTTTAAATACTGTAAAAGCATCGTTAATCAAACTGCAAAATGTTAGGAAGTCATAATGCTTAGAAATGTAAGACAAACTCACAGCCAGTTCATCTTTCAGCACTTTGTTTGTAAAACTAATCATTTTTTTGGTTTCCAAGAGCCATAAAGTATGAGGAATTTTTATATACATTGTTCTACTGCCATCTTGTGGATATTCACTCTAAATGGTATCTTTTTTTGCCTCTTTAGGGTTCTTTGGTTGACGATTATTGGTTCTGTGTGAGTGAATGTTTAACTTCCTTCTCAGTAATGAGACAGAAGTTGAGCTTAGGGATGGGTGGGAACTTAAAACATAGGTGCATAAGTACTCTGATTGTAACCATTGCTGGGGGCAGATGTCGGCTTACAGGCTTGTTCAGTGTAACACAAATTACTCCAGGCAAACCTGGTGATATTTGTTTGCTTATTCATCTGTAGAAAATGCTTTATATAGTTCAGGGTTGTGGCAGATACAGAGTCTGGGTGCCACTTAGGAGAATTTGTCTCGGACAGTATGTCAGTCTATCAAAGGTCACAATAGGGACACAGTCATTGACAGCCTCTTTCACACCTATGGGCCATCTAGTGTAGCTGATGGATGGATGGATGGATAGACGCTCAGTGTGTAACGCGGTCGCCTCACAAAAAGAAGGGCCTGGGTTCGATTCTGCAGCTAGGTGAAGTGTTTTCTTTTTTGCATTTTCAACTTGTGTCTGTATGGGTTTCCTCGGGGTCCTCCAGCTTCCTCCCACAGTCCACAGGTATACAGCCAGGGTTACTGGAGATATTTAGTTGTCCCTAAGTGTAAGTGAGTGTGTGCTTTAGTGTGTCTGCCCTGTGAAGGACTGGTGAACTGTTCAAGGTGTTTCCATACCTTACATCAGTACCCAGATTATCCATGGATAATATACTAGGTATATACAGACACATAAAGACAATATTAATAGGATATTTAATACAATTTACATTAAATTACTCTATTTTGTATCGAGATAAAAAGTATTACTGATCCTCGTCCATTACTGATTCCTCAGTTCCTAACTAAAACTGTACTGGTTACTTTATTGATTACTTTCTGGAAAATGAATTTATAAATATGCATATTATTTCATAATAATAATTTTTAAATAAATAAATAAAGTTTTATTGTTAATTTTAAAAAATCCAAAAAGGGCATGAATTAGAAAATACTTACAGCTTTAAGAAATATATATTTTTTCAAAATAGTAAAAGTCCTTGACAGTGTTTTTTTTTTTTTTTTTTGTCAAGTGTCAAATCTTTTTAACATTTTTTTCCTTATATGACCACTAAATCTGATAATTTGATAACCAGTTGAAACTCTTCTGAAGCATTAGTGGAGCAGTTCTGATTTATTTTGTGTTACAGGATTGTGGACGGATTGTGAAACAGTACAAACTTTAACTTTATTAGACAGGTATTTTAGAGAGATACCAAATTAGGGAACACGTCCAAATAAGCAATTCTATTCGACTACCAGTTACTACCAATATTTTAAAGCAGATTTACAAAAAAATCACTTATAATAAACCTTTATTTTCACTCTAAAACTAAAAAAACACATACACACTAGAAACAAAAACACAACCCATATATTTTTATATTTATACTGTACTTTAAGTGGCAGAATAATAAACCCAAATTCGCTTATATTTGGTGAATCTGGCAACGTGCTGGTTCTTCAGCCCAGACAGAGAAAAAGAGACAAACTGCAGCAGTAACAGAGAACAGCTCAGGAAATCTGGGTGTGAGTAGCATTACAAAGTTAGTAACTGTAATGAGACACAATACTGAACTGTAACCTGTAACATTACTTCAGTACTGAAAAAAAGTCATTAAATTACTGATACAAAGCAGCATGTTAACCTCAACATTGATAATATACCATATACAGTATAGTTAGTGTTATTGTGCCAGTACAGATCCTTAAAAACACCCAGGAACTTGGACACATGCTTCACTTTGGTCCTATCCATGTTGTCCCACAGATCAAATTTTGTGCACAAATAAGTTTTGAGGTCAAAATAAAGAAAAATCTTACCTGGACAGTATCCCACTTCTGACACCAGGATGTTAGATCAACATTATTGATTAAGACAGATATGAGGTTTGACCTGTCTTGGATTGAGTGCCCTCCATCCTCTGACTGGATCTAGGGACCTAAAGAAACACTGACACGGTAGTGAATCAGAAAAAAAGAGTGAAGTGACACTTGTTTAATGAAACAAAGGCTTGATACCAACAATAAACATACATTCATATAAGGTTCCCTGAGATACGACTGGTAAAGATTGTTTAGACGCTTACAAGATAGGCACCAGTTGATGTAATGTAATAAGATTAAAGTTCCTTAAAGATCAAGAAGAGGCAGCTTTATGGTGTCTGGTTTGGAGTTTAATGCAGCCATGGCCTAGTGGTTAGAGAACCGGTTCCGTGAGCGGAAGGTCCCGGGTTTGATCTCCACCCAGGGCAAGATGCGACTAAGGTGCCCTTGAGCAAGGCACCTAACTCCCCCAACTGCTCCCCAGGCACTTGTGGCTGCCTGCCCCAAGTGTGTTCACTGCCCCCTAGTGTTCACTGGTGTGTGTGTGTGTGTGTGTGTGTGTGTGTGTGTGTTTCACTGCATGGATGGGTTAAATGCAGAGGTCACATTCCTCTGTGTCCAAGCACAGTAGGCAAACAGTTCACTTTCACTTTCACTTGTGGTTAATTAACCAGCCTCGTGACTGGAAAGTTTGATTGTATAACTGACATGACATGACTAAAGTACCCTTGAGCAAGGCATCTAACCCCCGACTGCTCCCCGGCCGCCAAGGATGGATTTGCCCAATGGTCTGTGCAGATGTGTTCACTGCCCCCTAGTGTGTGTTTCACTGGGCTAAATGCAGAGCTCAAATTTCTCACCAAGATGGTGAGGTGATGTAATTGACCATTGTGCTTGCACACAGACAGTAAGCACACTTGAGTGGCGGCCAACCCTATCCACGGCTTTTAAGTCATGTCTTGTTGGTACTGGGGATCGAACCGGCAACCTTCCAGTCACAAGAACAGTTCCCTAACCTCAGCTAGGGCTGCCTCCTGTGGTGGTGCTATCCTACGCTTTGTCACTGAAGTGCTATAAAAACTGGTACAGTCTAGTACTTGGTAGGCCCCCTATGGGTCCTGAGTGTGCAGAAATATTCTGTAGGCAATGAACATCATACTTCCTGCAGAACGCTCCACAATTCTGGTGTATTCTGAGGTGTAGGATTTCTGTGTTCCACATCCCAGACGTGTTCAATAACATTGAGATCTGGTGACTTAGGTGTGAATGACTAAACCCCAAACTCAGCTGAGTGTTCCTCTAACTATAATCTGATGTCTCTTGACATGTGCTGTTAGAAGAGGATGAACCCATCAGAATAAATGCAGGACATAAACTGGTGTAACTCGTCAGAAAAGAGGTCCCATGGAATGGCAGTTAATCAAACCCTACACCATGATGGAGCCTATGTAATATCAGAGGTGGCAGAAGTACAGAAGTCACTTACTTAACTAAAAGTACGAGTGACTTTTAAAATAATTACTTAAGTGAAAGTCGAAGTATGATAAAAAAAATTTTACTCAAGTAAAAGTATAAAGTAGCTGCCTCTAAATGTACTTTTAGTAAAAAAGTGAAAGTATTCTGTTTGCAGATGCAGCAGCTTTTTGTACCTTTCCGAATGATTCATGTGCTTTCTCTACATATGCTGAAGACAAACACACACCAAAAATAACATTAAATTAAGGTACTACATGTGGCTGGGTAAAACTAGTAGATCGG
>JAOVVF010032618.1:0-10089 GCA_028565595.1 Duopalatinus emarginatus | reverse complement strand
TTTTTTGTTAAGTATATAATTCCACATGTGTTAATTCATAGTTTTGATGCCTTCAGTGTGAATCTACAATTTTCATATTCATGAAAATAAAGAAAACTCTTTGAATGAGAAGGTGTGTCCAAACTTTTGCACACACACACACATATATGTGAACGTGAAAGCAAGTGAAAGTATGTGAAAGCCTCATATGTACGGCATTCTGCAAGTCAATCCATAGTATTTTTCTAGGGTTAAGATGTGAGCTCTGACTCAGTCACTCCAAAAGACAGATTATGTTTTCATAAGACATTTTGTTGTTTACTTATGCTAGTGTTTTGGACTATTTTCCTGTTGCATCACCCAACTTCTCCAGAGCTTCAGCTGACGTTCAGACACTCTCACATTATCCTGTGAAACCCTGATGCAGCAAAGCATCCCCAAATCATGATGCTCCCTCCACCGTACTTTACGATTAACATTAGATTTTCAGGGTAATGTGCAGTGCCTTTTTTACACCAGACATAGTGCTGCATGTTCTTTCCAAATAGCCACTTAAATGCTCTATTAATGAAATAAAAGACATCTGTCAGCTGGTCAACACATTCCCTGAGCACTCTACTAGGAATATTGTCTGGTCCAGCGGCTTTGTGTGGGTTAACTTTGTGTAGTTTTTCTCACGTCAGCTGCTGTAAGGCACAACACCTGGTTGTTGGGAGAAGGAGTGGTCTTCCTCGCTGCCATGCCGTTCTGTGTCTCTAATCGAGCATAGAAGTCATTCAGTGCATCTGGAAGAAAGGCATCACTGTCACAGGCAGGTGGTGTTGTCCTGTAGTTAGTCATGGCCTTAATGTCCTGCCACATGTGCTGCATGTCACTGCTGTCTCTGAAGTGGCTGTGGATGCTCTGACCGTGTGCATGCTTTGCCTCTCTGATGGCTTGGGACAGTTTGGCCCTTGCTTTTCTTAGGGCCGCCTTGTCTCCTGCTTTAAATCTCGAGCCTTCAGCAGAGCATGCACCTCTGCATTCATCCACAGCTTCTAGTTGGGTCTTGTGTTGATGGTCATGGATAGAGTCAAATCATTTATGCACTTGCCGATGTAGCTGTTCACTGAAGAAAGTAAACTCCTCCAAGTCTGTGGTGTTGCTGTAGGTTGCCAGTAAGTGTGCTTAAAACAGTCCTGAAGAGCAGAGATGGCTCCTTCTCACCTGCTCCAGAACCAGTTTTGATCGTCTAAAGAGCAAATTGAATTGAATTATTATTATTATTATTATTATTATTATTTGCAGAAATAGTAGTTGAAAGTGAAAAAGTGAACTATTTTATCACTACTGTGCTTAAATTAAGGACCGGTCACAAGTCCGGTTCCTTAACCATTAGGCCCTGGCTGCCCCTAGTTGTGGTTATTTATAAGAAGCAAAAGCAGTAGGTCAGGGTCAGATCCGGCCAACCAGGTGTGACAGAAGAAGTTCTGGCATGCTGTATATGGTATGCTTGTAGTATTGATTAAAACTTGATTAAAAACATTTCTATCAAACATTTTATGTATAGATTATGTAAATGTTTAAAGATCAGGACCAAGGTGTTTGTAAAATCTATTCAGGACAGAACACATTTCTTTATTCAGACTTACACTGCATGAATATAAACATTTATTATTTCCATATTATATAAACACCAGCGTAGGCTGCTACACTGGTTAATAAAGCCCTGCGTTTGAACGGTGTGCATTAAGACAAGGCATCTGGTGAGCGCATGCGCTTTGTCACAGACTGGACGTTCTTACTTTCATTATTATCAGGGAGAGACGAATAGTTTCACACGTTTCTGGATCATGAAGCTGTTTTCATTTCATGGTGTTAAAAGCTGCAGTTTAAATATATAATTGTGTTAATGAAAACGCTGAAGGTTACAGTTTCTGTTTCAGGCGAGTTTAGTTATTTTATCATCTTTTCATATTATTAACACCCCTCTGTACTGAATGGTTTCTCCCACTCCCGGAACCAGGCTTCAGCTCGTGGTCGATGACGTCACTCCAGGAAAGCAGCACGTGCTTGGATGCAGACTGTGGTGTAGAAAAAAAAGAGCGCGTCGGCTTCTTCCGGCTGTACTGTAGGTGAAATAGAAGAGTGGAGATTTAGTTGAGGTTGTGGAGGTGTAGATCTCTGTGTTTGATAATGGATTCAGAGAGCAGAGGGAGATCTGTAGGAACATCACACACTCCTGAGGATACCGGATCAAAGGTACTGCATCCGCGTGCTCTCGCTCTCTTCTCACAGCCCCGCCCCCACCCGCCTTGTCTCTCGCACGCACGCGCACGCGCACTCACGCTGGAGTCGAATAACACAGAGCAGTAACAGGTGTGAGTCTGTAAAAATATGGGATTATTTTTGACATTTATTTCATAATGATTTGTGTTGTAGGCTACATTTACATTGACTTTTAAATACATTTTCCAAAACACTCAGGTTTGCTTTTTTTTAACATGTGTGATATGTTCTTCACATGTAGCCTAATGCCCTGTTCTTAAATCACTTTCTAACACACACTGAGTTAATCTGTGAGTCATTTGTCATCTACTTCAGTCTTTATTTTGATAAATAAAAATGTTTTTCTGACATCTTGTTTAGCTTTTCTTTACAACTCAGTTTTTTTACACATAAAAAATAGCAAAGTGTAAAATCATGGGGAAAAGTTTAGACCCCACATGACTGTATATTTCACTATTTTCATGATTTGTGAAAGTTTAGTAAAGTTAAACAAGATGTCAGAAAACAAAATAAAGACTGAAGTTGATAAATGACTCGCAGATTAACTCACAGACCTACAGTGTGTGTTAGAAAGCTACGTTAGCTACATGTCAAGAACATATTACACGTGTCAACAAATACATTCTAGAAATGTATTTAAAAGTCATTGAAAATGTAGCCTACAACATAAATAAATTAAACAAATTAAACTCACAATCTGTGATACTTACCTCCATTGTGTGTGTGTGCGTGTGTGTGTGTGTGTGTGTGTGTGTATGTGTCAGTGTGCGTGTTTGTACTACTGCAATACTACACTACAGTAATACTACATACTGGTAAAATACTTCACTACTACTACTTACCACTGTAATAACCACACTAATGTAATAGTGCATACTACTATAATACTACATCAGTGTAACACTACACTACTGTAATACTGCATATTACTGTAATACTACATACTACTGCTACCACACTACTGTAATGAAAAAGTCCAAAGCAAAAAGCTAATTTTAAGTAAATAAGGCTCCAACAACCCTTATGTTGTAGTACACACCATTGTATAGTACTACATACTATAGTGTCATTCTGCACACTACTGTAATACTACACACTTAGCAAAAAGGGTTTTATATAGTACAAAAAAGGAGATTTGGCTCATAACAGTAGTGGAAATCTAGTTCTATATAGAACCCTTTATGGTGCTACTAGGAACCATATATTGCCCTTTTCTAAATGTTCTAAATACAAAAGTCTAT
The DNA here is from genome assembly GCA_028565595.1 of Duopalatinus emarginatus. Lineage (NCBI taxonomy): Eukaryota > Metazoa > Chordata > Actinopteri > Siluriformes > Pimelodidae > Duopalatinus > Duopalatinus emarginatus. The sequence continues at coordinate 6,601 of JAOVVF010032618.1, read as the reverse complement.
AAAATGTGTGTGTGTATATATACACACACACACACACACACACACACACACTGGAGATCAAAATTAGAGAACAATTTATGAACTTATGATTTATGAATTTATGAACACTTAATTTTTTCAGAAGTAATGCAGTCTTCATTGGTCAACATTTGAAGGATTTTTGTTAGGGGTATACAAGAACAGCATTTAACAAAATAACCAAAGTACTTCAACAAAAAAAATCTTTATTTTGCAAAAACACAATGATCAAAATTAGAGAACAGCAATGGCTGTAGCACAGAGAAAGATGACAGCACATCTGCGGCCACAGGACATCACTAGTCTCTTGCACTGCTCTGATGTGATTTTGGTCCACTCTTCTTGCAGTGTCTTCCAGAGTTCAGTGACTGTAGTGGGTTTCCTGTCCATAACTTTGTCACCAAGGATTTTCCAGAGGTTTCCTATTGGGTTTAGATCAGGACTCTGAGCTGGCCAAACATCGAGACACTGTATGTCAAGATAGATCCTTACCCTGTTCACTGCTGAACTGGTAAGCAATTCCAGCTGCAGTGCTGAACTGATTGCCCATGGAGATTCTCCGCATTATCCTGTCCTCTCTTGCATTTGTCTTTTGTGGACGACCAGCCTTCTTGGGGGACTTGAATGAGTTTTAAAGATGCAGGATTCTAGACATCACAGACCTGGAACGACCAACTTCTCTTGCTATGGCTGATAGGGTCCCCCAAAGTATTCCTAATGCCATCATTAATGTTTATGTATTTGTTTCTGTCTGCTTGTTTGTTTTATTTACTACTTGGATGTTATCCTTTTTTAAATTAAAGTTAGTTTAACTAATCTAAAGTTAGTTAGTTTAAACTTTAGTATTTGTTGCTACCTTCAGAAACATAGGACCACCCATATCGGGAGATGATGACTGGAGCTGTATTTAAATGTATGCATTTATATGTTAAACATACAGCCAACTGTGATACTTAGGACTGTTTTAAAAGTATTAATGTTCACAGATTTTTTTGATCTCTCGTTTCTCTCTCTCTCAGTGGAGTAGAGGCACACCACATAGGGTTCACCCCCTGGACACCACACACACACTCATCTATGCACACACACACCCACACACACCAAATGGGTCACACAGCCTTTTCACCCACCTACTGACAAGATCCGGCAGATTCCAAATGGCATTTTATTATTATTGATGATGGTTGGGACAAAGGACAATTCTGGCCTGCCTTCAGATTGCAAAGCTGAGACCCTATTGGTTTAAGAGTACTAAAACTAATATGTTTAAACTTACTTAGCCCTAAAAATAAGGCCCGACTTTAAGATAAGTTAGTTCTCGTCAGGACCCATTGAGAGTTCTTGCTCCCCACCTGGGGTTTGCGAGTTCTTCTCAAGGGTTCTTCTCAGGACTCATCAAGGGTTCTTCGCCGGGCAGTTTTTTCAGAGCTCACAAAAAGTTCTTCACCGACTGAACACCTGGATGAACCATTCCTGAAGAACCACGAAGCCTAAGCCTCCAGGTCGTCCAAACTTTAAGTCGTTCTACCAGATCAGTCAAAGCGCGCTAGTCACATTCAGTTCTGTTAAGTTCGCTTAGACGTCTTTACTTATTAACGATAGAAGACAATTCGAATCTACCCAGAGAACTCAGAACGGCCACTTCTCGAGCAGAGCGGCGAAGGCCTGCAAGAGCTATCTACACGCTACAAGCATATCAGCCAACTGCTGGCTTAGCCCAGACGCGCTCAACGAGCTGGTCTGGAAGTGTGGACATACAGAACACAGTAAACGAAACAACGTTCCTCCAGGACCAAGGTGCTACATAGAACAATAAACTACACAATGGGATGTAAAGTGCACGTGTGATGTAGCATGTGCAATGACGCACATGATACACAAGACATTAACACTAAATATAGGGAGGGGATAGTGCAGATAGCCCACTGGTTGTGGGAGCAGTAAGGTGCAGTTATGTCCATTTTTTTTGTAAACATAATTGTGTTATAGCAGCAGTGTTGTCCATTTTTGGTAAAAATGAGAACATAGACATTGTTTGTCCATTTCGGTATAAATGCAAACATTGTACTTTTTCCATTTGTGTAGACAGATTTGTTTTGTTTTGTATCTTTAAGATCTGGTACAGTGCAGTTCCCAAACCAGGTGGTGATGCAGCTGCTCAGGAGGCTCTTGATGGTTCCTCTGTAGAATGTGGTGAGGATGGGAGGTGGGAAATGTGCCTTCCTCAGCCTTCGCAGTAAGTAGAAACGTTGATGGGCTTTCTTGGTTATGGTGCTGGTGTTAGGAGACCAGGTGAGATCCTCTGCCAGGTGATCTCCAAGGAACTTGGTGCTCTTGACGATCTCCACAGCAGAGCCAGCGGTATGAATTGGAGTGTGATCACACCTTGTCCTCTTGAAGTCAACAATCTCCATCTCCTTGGTCTTGTCTATGTTCAGAGACAGGTTGTTGGTTCTACACCAGTCTGTTAGCCTTTGAACTTCCTCTCTATATGCTGACTTGTCGTTCTTGCTGATGAGAACCACCGCAGTCGTGTCGTCTGCGAACTTTATGATGTAATTCGAGCTGTGCATTGTTGCACAGTCGTGAGTCAGTAAAGTTAACAGCAATCTTTCTGATCAAGTGCTGGGGAATGATTGCATTGAATGCTGAACTGAAGTCTATGAACAGCATTTGAACATTATTGTCCGAGTGAGTGAGTGCCAGGTGAATGGTGGTGGATATGGCGTCGTCCGTTGAGCGGTTGGGACGATACGCAAACTGCAGTGGATCTAGTGAAGAAGGCAGCAGGGACTTGATGTGCCTCATGACAAGCCTCTCGGAGCACTTCATGATGATAGGTGTGAGTGCAACGGGACAGTAGTCATTGAGGCAGGACACTAAAGACTTCTTCCAAACGGGTATGATGATGGTTGCTTTGAGACACGTCGGTATGGTGGTGCTGCTCAGGGAGATGTTGAAAATGTCGGTAAAGACATCTGTCAGCTGGTGTGCACATTCCCTGAGCACCCTACCAGGAATGTTGTCTGGTCCAGCAGCTTCCTCACTGCCACATTGTTCTGTGTCTCAAACCGGGCGTAGAAGTCGTTTAAGCGCATCTGGATGGGAGGCATCACTGTCACAGGCAGGTGTTGTCCTATAGTTGGTGATGGCCTGGATGCCCTGCCACATGCGCCGTGTGTCACCGCTGTCTTTGAAGTGGCTGTGCTCTTTGCCTCTCTGATGGCCCGGGACAGTTTGGCTCATGCTTTCTTTAGGGCTGCCTTGTCTCCTGCTTTGAAGTCTCAAGCCTTCAGCAGAGTATGCACCTCTACAGTCATCCACAGCTTCTGGTTGGGACATGTAGTGATGGTCTTGAAGACAGTCACATCTGTGTCACATCTATGCACTAGCCGATGTAGCTGGTCACAGATGAGGTGTACTCCTCCAAGTCTGTTGCTGTAGGTTGCAGCCTCCTTAAACATTTGCCAGTCAGTGTGTGCATAACAGTCCTGAAGAGCAAAGATGGCTCCTGATGGCCAGGTTCTCACCTGCTTTAGAACCGATTTTAATCGTCTGACGAGCAATCTGTATGCTAAAATGAGCATAACAGAGATGTGATCTGAGTATCCGAGGTTGGGCTGGGGCTCTGCCCAGTACGCGCTGGGAATGTTTGTGTAAACAAGATCCAGTGTGTTCGCTCCTCTCGTAGCAAAGTTCACGTTGGTGGAATTTAGGGAGAACTGACTTGAGATTCACATGGTTGAAATCTCCAGCAACAATAAAGAGTCTATCTGGGTGTGTGTTCTGTAGTCCGCTAATAGCGCTGTAGAGGTCATAGAGCGCATCTTTAGCGTTAGCAGCGGGGGGGATCTGAACACTGATGATGAGTACTGCGGTGAATTCCCTCAGTAAATAAAAAAGTCTGCATCTGATGACCATAAACACCAATAGAGGTGAGAGAGTTCTTGCACCATTCTGTGTTGATGTAAACACACAGTCCTCCTCCTTACCGCACATTGCTGGATTCCTGTCGGCTTGAAACAAGGCTAGTCCGTGTAGTTGAATGGCGGCGTCAGGAACTCTGTTGCTCAGCCACGTCTCAGTGAAGACAAAGACGCTGCAGTCTCTAGATTCTCGTCGTGTAGTTCACTGAAGTCGGATGCAATCCAGTTTATTCTCCAAGGAGCAGACATTGAAGAGCCAAGATAGACGGGAAAGCTGGCCGAGTTGGCTTTGTTGTTAGCCTAGCACAAATTCCAGCCCGCTTGCCGTGCTTCTGTCATCTCTCGCACCGCTTCCTGTGCCCCCTTTTTTGCCTGCCGGCTTCAGACAAGGCTGCGGTCCTGGTTGCCGTAGCAGACTGAAGCCGTGTAGCAGTGGCTACAGTGAATCAAAATTTCACTTTATTTAGGATGGCACAGAGTTTATAAAGGGTTTGTATGTACAGGATAGGAAGAAAAATTTAAGTTGTATAATTATGATTGGTTGATGCACCTAACATGACTATGGCAAGCAAGAATCAGAAGGATAGTCAGGAAGAGGATTGCATAGTTAACAAAAAATAAGAAGAGTGTACTTCAGGTCAGAAGAGATGGTCTGAAATCTCAAGGTCTAGTCTGAAACAGAATGTTCCTGCCTAGTCTAAACAATTTATCCCAACAATGACATTTTTGTGTACTTGTGACAGTGGTACCACAAGAACAACGCCCCCAATATGGGCTGCCACACTTCCTGTAAGCTAACTTTTAAACACTAAGCCAAAAATATCTGCCATGGAACGACAATAAGCTGTGTGCTACATGCAGTTGTGTACACACATAATTACAAAATTGTTAGTTATATTTAAACAATGTTTTCAGATTGGATTTATTGCAAAAATACATTTTGAACGGCCCTGTGTGTTTTAGGTTTCCTCAGAGAGAGGATATCCATAATATGCAAAAGTGGCCCATATTAGCAGTTTTTAAACATTAGGTCCTCTCCTGTCACCTGATCTTTATTAGAGTCTGGGAAATAAAGGAAAATACTGGTGGACCTGAATAAAAACATTCACGGAAATATCAAAGGTTATAACGTTACTTCTAATACATAAACACAACATTACTCTGGTATGTATTGTTAAGCTTGCTGGTTCAATAAACTAACTTTAATCTGTAGTAGTTTGTGTTCGCTTTCACTTTCCCTTGTAGTTATCGATGTAACTGGAGACCTAGAGTTTGAAGCCTTTCTCTCTCTTGCTGATAGAGGAAAGCTTTGTGACTGAAATACAGTGAATGTCGTTAACGGTGAAGTGCGGTAGGTCTTGTGTAAAGACATCTCGTGTAAAACACCATCCTAAACAGACTCGGAGAGCATGACATCAGAGATCTTATAATATATAAGATGTTGTATATTATAGAATATCATTATTATTTATTACTATTATAATTTTATACTGACTAAAGACATCTGTACTGATGACATGCTTGTACAAATGACTAATTAGCGAAACCCGAAAGATTTTTGATGGAGTCCATTCCATCAAAATCTCTCTTGTTATATAATGTTGTAATATTCATCATAGTTGTATATTATATAATAATATACTACTATTACACTACTAATCTCCAGAGTCTGGATTCACACCTCTAATGCTGATATCCCCTCCGTCAGGGCTCTAATTAATGTACACTTATCACATATAAAATTATTACTAATGATGGAGGAAGGCTGAACATCCTGCACTCCGCACATTCAATAAGCTGAATGTTTGTCAGGATTAAAGTTAATGTAGGTTATGTTAACTTGGTGATTATATTAAAAAAAATTTTGTTAAAAAAATTTGTTGTTGATGTTTATTTTATGAACTCTGCAAAAACATTTTGGATTATAAATCCAAAGATTATAAATTATTATTATTATTTTTATTATTATTATAATGTTACAGTAAAATATTTTCTGTCATTAAGGTAAGCAATCTGTTAAATAAGATATAAAAAAACAGAGTGAAGGAAGTGTGTGACAGTCCGTCCCTCCAGAAAAACTGATTCTCCAGGACACTCAGTAAAATTGATCATCTAATTCCCTAATAAAAATGGATCGTCCCAACCTGGGGCGACTATTTAACAAAAAAGCAAAGTGTAGTCAACCTGAATCCTGACATTCTTTACTTTATTACTGTTTACTGCTCACTGTGGGGGGTTTCTTTCAAATAATAAAAACCTCATCACAACATTTCTTTACATGTGCCTAAGACTTTTACACAGTACTGCAGATAGATAGATTCAACTGTGTCATTGCTCGGTACAAGTACAAGGCAACAGAGTACAAAAGTGCAAATGTAAAAACTGTGCAAATATGAAAAAGCAATGTGCAATATCAGAATGCAAATATGATAAGTTGTGCAATTGAAATTGAGCATAGTGCAGTTAACACAGAGTGATAAAAAATGCAATAAATAAGGGTATGTGGATAAAAAAATAGTAACAGTAGATACAAAAAAAAATATGTAGAATGGTTAAATATGATACAATATTTTCCAGTATATGTCCAGTGAACAGTGAGTGTATTGTGTTATATTAGTCCAGTGTGTGTAATGTGGGCAGTAGTTGTCCTGATGTAG
>JAOVVF010032617.1:0-10091 GCA_028565595.1 Duopalatinus emarginatus | reverse complement strand
ACTTTAAAAAGGGAGGTGGTGCCCCGATAACTAACTAAATAATAATTAAATAATAATATACGTGTATTTCTACTACAATATGGTTTAAGAGAGCATGTTGTAGGTAAGTGAAAAAACTAAAAATGCTTTAACTTGTGGGAGTACAAGATGTAGGTCAATTTTCAGAACTATGTTTGGGATCAGCTTGAATGCACTCTTTAGACACATGGCATAAAAACTGAACATCTTTGGCAAAGCAGCATTGTACAGGATTTAATCTGAGACCAGTATCTTGAAATAAGCGAAAACCTATTCTGGGTGCTTGCTAATAAATGGAATGAGGACATCATCCAAATATACAAAGTCACAATAAGTCAAAATTAGACTTCAGACATTAGAAGGTGGCTGGAGCATTCGGAATTCCTGTTGACATTATTAGGAAGAGCTGGTTGGTGCATCCAGTGCATCACCAAACCCTAGTAAAGGGTGTGAGTCTTTAACTGTCTGTAACCCAATAGAAATCTGAGAAAGAGAGAGAGAGAAACATGCAGACTGTTGACTATAACATTCGTGAACATGAATAATAATAAAAATCATGAAATAAATGCACAAATCTCCCACATCTTGCACTGTGGTTTTCCCTAATGCAAAATGAGTTTACAAGGAAGTGACACTCCAGTGGCTGCGGTCCATGTATCTTTGGGTTATTGGATTTTAATTTTACAAACAGAAATGTATTAATGAAAAGCGTTTCAAAATCCAAATACAAGAAACAGAGAAATAAGTCAGTTTTCGTAAATACAAAACGCAAGAGCGAATCATATCTCTTTTCTTTGTTCACAAAACAGAAATTAAAATCACAATGAAACAAAAAACAAAAAAGGCGCTGTCTTTTCATTTTTCTGAAACCGGAAGTTTACACTCAGAAGGCCATTGTCAGGGCAACTGGAGGCACATAACAGCACTATGCTGTCATGTAGTTTTTTTATTTTTATAGTAATTTATGTTTATATTTGGCCATATCAACATTCGTATTGCAATGCCTTCTATGATAAGGCTATGAGGTGAGGCTATGAGTAGAAACATGAGTCAGTAGATGGGGGAGGACAGAGAACCTGTAGCTGTCCTCATGTGTAAGACGAGTGAAAAGTAGCCAATGTTTGCCACTCAACAGCAGCTAACTGTAGTTTCCCTGCTGACTGGATCACAAGTACTCATACTTGTCAGGGGACTGGAAACAAACAGTGCTTCTGTCCTGAGGACCCGTGTCTCTAGACTTCTGTGAAGAGAATTTGGGACTGCATTGCCATCTGTCTGTACATGAACTGCATCTGAAGAATTAAAAGGAAGAGTGCTCTGGAAAGTGTTATCAATCAAATCCCTTGGCTTGAGTCACACAAGCTAGATGGAAAAGGAGAGATTGAGGCATGGGCATGATATTGGTTGAGTTGTAGACAACAGAACAATGGTGTATGCATTAATGAGGTGTGGCCCTGCATTGTGAGCCATCATGAGCAGAGGAGACAAAAAGTCTTTGTGTGGGATAAGATTGCTACTCCTGCAACTCCTACTCCTGCAGCTTCAAATATGGAAATCAAAACATTTTTCATGTCTAGAGATGGTCCTTAAATTGATACCATCAGACCAAACACTTTCTGAAAAACTAAATTCTTAACCTAAATCTCTTTGTTTTTCTGTTTTAACCTGTGCTTTTCATCAGATAAGGATAAGATGAAATGTTATGTGAAATAAGTAAAATAAGTTTAAAACATAAACAGTTTTCATCCTCTAAAACTATACTAAAACGTACAATTTTCTTTGGCTAAGATAAGACTGAAATGCCCTGACTTTTATTAAACAAGATTTAAGATCAGATTAAGAGTAAGACTTACATAAAAAATAGCTGACAAAAATGAACCTTAATCTATAATTGTAATGCTGAATCGAAACCACTCACAAACCACTTACAATTTTCACTCTCACATTTATTTTGATAACAATCAGGAAAAGGCATTTTTATAAGGTGAGTGGTGTGTGTACAGTACACCTCCAAGGACTTACCATGCTTTCAGAGGTAAGCACTGACATAAAGTAATGCATGATTCAATTCAATTAAATTTTATTTTATTTGTATAGCATTTTTAACAATGGACTTGTCCCAAAGCAGCTTTACAGAAATAACGGAAAGGGTTATACATTTATAGAAAATTGACAGTGGCAAGGAGAAACTCCCTGAGATGACAAGAAAAAGAAACCTTGAGAGAAACCAGACTGGTAACACAGTTTGGGTGACACAGGTGCAATTATAAATAAAAAAGTGCAAGTAGCCAGAGAGTTAATTAAAGTCTGTAATCTAATTCATGGCTTCTACATCTGTCCATTATGGTGTTCTATCTGTCCATGTTGGGTCATGTACATTGTTGGGTCAGATGAGACTTCAAGAAGATAAGGGGGATCAGAGCGGATCAGGCAGGTTTCTCCTGGCACCTCAGCCGTATGAGGTGTAGCTCATCTGAATGAGAGGTGAAGAGAGAGGGTAGAGAAGAGAATACAGAGAGTTAGGTATGATTTTTTTATGTAATAGTCACATTAAATGTAAGTTGTGCAGAGAGCGAGCAGAAACTCCAGCAGACTATCTAAGACAGCTTAACTACAAGGGAGACCCAGAAGGTGACACAAATATGAGGGTTCCTGGGGGCATAAAGCAGCCAGCCACCCCACCGATATGCACGAGATTATAGGCATTATAGAGGTCAAGTTTGGTGAAGACACAGGCTGTACGCATCTGGTCGAGAGTGGATGGCACTAGTGGCAAGGGGTAGGTATATTGCTTAGTCACTTTATTAAGACCCCAGTAGTCTATACAAGGATGTAAGGATGAGTCCTTTTTGGGAACAAAGAAAAAACCCGCTGGGGAAGAGTTTCAGTCTGTGATAACGGGTAAGGGCTAGTGCGAGGCACAACAACAATTAGGTCGATGGCACAATCATATTCACGATGAGAAGCCAGAGTGGTAGCATGGCATTTACTAAAAGCCTGGGCCAGATCAGCATACTCAGCTGGGACGTTAGAGGGCAAGGATTCGGCTGAAAGGGTATGGGCTACTTTGAGGCAGTTCTGCTCAAAATAGAGAGACCAGGATGTGATCTGACCATTGTTCCAGGAAATGACTGGGTTGTGCTGCTGAAGCCAGTGTTGGCGAAGGATGACAGTGGCAGAAGGGGAATAGATTAGGTAAAATGCCCGAAGCTCCGAGTGCAGGGCACCTATGGCGATCTTAATGGGCTTAGTGCGCCATGTAACCTGGCCTAAACCCAACGGTTTGCTATCTGACAAGGTGATAGTTAAGGGATGTGTTATCTCCTCTAATGGTAGGTTCTCGTTGCATGCCCATTCCTTGTTGATGAAGTCCCCCTCTGCTTCAGAATCGATTAGGGCTGTAACAGGGAGAATACGTTTAGGAGTATGCATAAACATCGTGAGTCGGCTTAACTGATGGGAAGAGTGACTCAACATGGATGGCGAAGCCTCCGATCTGCCACCCAGATTGGATGCACCGGACAGGCAATGATCTCATGTTCTGCAGACCCACAGTAGAGGCAGAGATGGTAAGCAAGACGGCGCTGTCGTTTATGTGGAGCCAGGCGAGCAGAGTCCTCCTCCATGGGGACTGGGGTGCTAGGGCAAGAGGGCTCAAAGACCCCATGTGATCGTCAACGACCTCTGCGAGTGGGAATGTTGGCCAGATGGTAATCCAGACAGATGGCAGTACAAATAAGTTAATCGAGGGTGAGGTCAAGGTCCCCACAGGCCAACTTGACCTGCGCGTCAGTGCTTAGTAATGCTTTAAAATGAGCCATGAGGGCTGGGGGATTCCAGCCTGAGATGGCTGCCAGGGTGCGAAACTCCAAGACATACTCTGCCAGTGACCGATGGCCCTGGGCTAGACGCAGCAATAGGTTACCCGCGGTACGGCCTTTATGAGGGTGACAAAAGGTGGCTTGAAGGTTATTAGAAACCGGGAGTAGACCCCGACTTCCTCCGGCTTTACCCGGGGTGGGGGATCTGGGCGGCAGCCATGTCTCCCCTAAAGAGCGAGGATCTGCTCCATTGTGGGAGGTGGCTCACGGTCCCCTGCTGGCTCCATGGAACCAGGAACCACACATGCAAAATGCTCAGGAGGCAGAATGCAGGGAAAAAAACACAATATGCGTTTTATTGGCAGCACAGCCACAAATATAGAGCGACCACAAACATTCAACTTGCGCAGGTGAGGTGGAGCCCGCAGGTGAGGTGGAGCCCGGCCTTGCACTGGACCGCGGCGACAGGGCTCAAGCGCAGGGTGACACCTGGGAACAGACAAAATAAAAAAAAAACAAGAAACAATGAGAAGAGAGAAAGGAGATAGTGAAGCAGGTGAGCAGAGGTAATATGGGAAAATCTCCGATAGACGTATAGGGAAGACACGAAGGAGATGAACAGAGTATGCGCGCAAGTGGCTGGACGAGTTAAAGGGCAAGTGGGAAGGTGGAATAGAGAGGGAGACCCCCAAAGGGAAGAGATAGCCGTGAATGCCGAGCAAGAAAATCGGAAAACAGAGAAAATGGAGGGGAACACCAGAAAGAAGAACAATGCCAAAGCAGATGTTAGCGAGTTCTGTGTGTAGAAACGAACAACACTTTGCGAAGAGTGAATAGAAGGAGGAGCTTCTAGGAGAACATATACTCAACAAAAATATAAATGCAACACTTTTGTTTTTGCTCCCATTTATTATGACTATAACGCAAAGATCTAAGACTTTTTCTATGTACACAAAAGGTCTTTTTCTTTAAAACATTGTCCACAAATTTGTCTAAATTTGGCTGGTCTTAGATGATCTTGGAGGTGAAGATGCTATATGTGAAGGTCCTGGACAGGTGTGGTTACAGGTGGTGTGCGGTTGTGAGGCCGATTGGATGTACTGCCAAATTCTTTGACCACATTTGGAGAGAAACGAACATTCACTTCACTGGCAACAGGTCTGGTGGACATTTCTGCAGTCAGCATGCCAATTGCATGCCCCCTTAAAACATTGTGCTGTGTGACGAAGCTGCACATTTTAGAGGGGCCTTTTATTGTGGCCAGCCTAAGCCACACCTGTGCAATAATCATGCTGTCTAATCAGCATGTTGATATGCCACACCTGCAAGGCGGATAGATTATCTCGGCAAAGGAGAATTGCTCACTAACACAGATTTAGACAAATTTGTCAACAGTATTTGAGAGAAAAAGGCCTTTTGTTAACAGAAAAAGTCTTAGATCTTTGAGTTTAGCAAAATGGGAGCATTTATATTTTTGTTACATAGAATATATTTTTGTCAATAGAACACATCCCAGTCAAATCACTGCTCACCATCAGTTCAACACAAACAACAGAAGATCCTTGAATTGACATACAAGATGTAATTCCAAAACCACTTTCAGTCACCTCCTCAGCTAGACACTTCTGTGTTTTGCCTGACATATGGGCAAAACACAGAAAAGCACAAAAGTGACTAAAGATTACAAGCAGGCATACAATGCTGGATGGCCATTCATTTCATTGGTGCTTATATATGGTGAAGATTCCATGGTGATTCTGAGAGGTCTTTGTTTGAACTGGAAACACTGTTCACTACTGGAAAGCATCCAACAAATGTCAATGAGCTGTTTTATTGCTGATGGTGCTGTAGCCTACATGAAATTATTCTTTTCATATCCAAATGTTTGCAGGTAAAATTTTCTTACATAACCGTAAATGTACTGAACTGCTTAACTTTGCTAAATCTAATTTCTGAAATATTCAACTTTATTTCCAGAACATAATTCTCATTACTGAATTTAATTGATTATTAGAGAGTCATATTTTGTTTGTAATTATAGTTACGTAATCTACAAAACATCACTGAGTATGTTGCAGTAATGAGAGAAATGTAAGAAATTTTAAAAATAACAAATATGGAAAAAAACTCTACATAAACTTATGTAGCCCTCTACAGGCGTGATGTTAATCTGCTTTTAGAATTGCCAAAGATGTGTATATTTAATCATTTATTTAATATAATATCACATTGCGGTAATGATAAAATTTTTGTGGACATCTTTAAAATGCAAATAAATATGCAATAAAATCCAACAAATGTATTGAAAAGTTTAAATCTCAATCGTAAGATCGTAAATATAACTGTATCATCAGCATAACAGTGAAAGCTGATACTATGTTTAGGAATAATATTTTCAGAGGTAGCATATATAGAGAAAATAATAACAGGCCTAAAACAGAACCTTGTGGAACACCAAACTTTACCTTACTGTGTATAGAATAGTCACCATTTACATCTGCAAACTGATAACGGTCACTCAAATAAGACCTGAACCAGGACAAAGCTGTTTCCTTAACCCCAACCATATTTTCTAGCCTGTAAAGGAGAAAAGCATGATCAATGGTCTCAAAAGCTGCATTTAAGTCGAGCAATACAAGCATGGAGATAACCCTGATCAGAAGCCAGTAACAGGTCATTCACAACTTTAACCAGTGCTGTCTCTGTGCTATGATAAGGCCTAAATCCTGACTGACAAAGTGCTAAGTGTTGTGCTACAACCTTTTCTAGGATCTTGGAGATGAAGGGGAAGTTGAATATTGGTCTGTAATTAGACAGCTGGCAGGGATCAAGGTTAGATTTTTTAATCAGAGATTTGATAACTACAAATTTAAATGATTTACAGACATAGCCAGTATTAAATTTATTAGGATAATTTATCATATTTAAAAGTTCAATTCTTTAAAGGTTTGATTATTACTGGTAGTATCTGTTTGAGGAAAGTTGTGGGTATGGGATCTAGTATACATGTTGACGATTTTGATAAAGAAACAAGTAAAATTATCTCTGTCTGTTGGAGAGGGTTAAAAGACTCTAGTCGCTGATCTGATGTAACTATACTGACATCTAGCTGGTTTAGATCAATAGTATTAATTTTGTGCCTTATGTTTTCAACTTTTTATTGAAAAAGTTCATAAAGTTGTCACTACTACATTCTCATAGCGTGGATGCTTCAGTATGAAATAAGAATCTAAGCTTTTTTTATCTTCTACTAGTGAGGACAAATATTTTGCTCTAGCAGCACTAAGAGTTTTTCTATAATTTAGAAGACTCTCCTTCCATGCTGTTTGGAACACAGCCATGTTACTTTGACGCCACTTACACTCTAGTTTTCGAGTGGCCTGTTTTAACTCAAGTTCAAGTGTGTGACCGCTTTTATGATTGGGTCCTATTACATTCTGATTAACACTTACTGAATCTAAAACGGACACCACTGCAGCTCTTAGGGAGTCTTCTGGATTATCAAAGTGAATATTAAAAAACCCAACAGAGCTTTGTCTACAGTATGGCCCTGGGGGTCTGTAAATAATAATTAATGGAATAGACTCAGTAGACGTATATTTCCAGTTACATATGTTATTTTAGTATACAAAACCTCAAATGAGTTAAGTTGTTCCTATGGTTTGTGTGTGACGCATAGATTACTATTATAAATAACAGTGACACCTCCTCCTCTACCAGTTAAACAAGACTGGTGTATGTAGTGATTTCCGGGAGGACTAGCTTCATTTAGTACTCTATACTCATCCAGTTTAATCCATGTTTCAGTTAAACACAGTACATTAAATGCCTGATCAGGTTTAGCCTGTTTGTCTGCTCCCTGACCTCCCTCCCTGGTCTGGATTGTCATGGATTAACAAGGCCTGTTTTAAGACTATGTCCTATGCTACAAGAAATGGGAGCAGCACCTTCCAGAGTGGGATGGATACCGTCTCGCCCTAACAGGCCTTGCAATCAAAACTACTCCAATGGTCTATAAAAGCCACATTGTTTTTGAAGCACCACTTTGACATCCAACAGTTCCGTGACCATAACCTGCTGTAAGTTACATCACCACATCGCATTGGCAGGGGGCTAGAGGGGGCTTTATCGGACATCGCTAATTGCTTTGCTAATTTACACACCTCTATAATATTATTGTTAGTAACCTCAGACTGATGAAGGAGTATATCATTAGCTCCTACATCTAAGACTATCTTATAGAATCTGTGCTTGCCTAAAAATATCTGCTATGTCCGGTGCCCTGGCTTCCAGTATACACTGGACTAGTGCTGCTGGAGCCCCCTAAAGCCTAGCTAAGTTTTTGACAGGGTCTCCTATAAAGAGAACTCTTTCAGGTTTCTCAGCGGGTGTCTCACTGAGGAGAGCAAACCTGTTGGACACATGAAACTGAGAGGACTGGTGCTCCTGTGGGCGAGCCTTAACATTAGATTTGGCTTTGCAACAATCCCGCCCACTGTGAGGGCTCTAATGCCGGTGAAGGGGCACTTCTATCTCCACCTAAGGCATCCAGACTTTCCCCTACTGAAACAACACTACTCTCATTATCACTAACTTGCAGTCACTTTCACTCCTAGGATTACTATTATAAGATGTAAAATGCCAAATAAAAATATATTTTACATATTCTATATATTAAATACATAGATTTAGGCATTTAAATTTGTGAAAGCAAACTGCCCAGTGAGTTGACTAAAATATACTCTGGACAGAACTATTGGGACATACCTCTTAATCATTAATTTAACTGTCTCGTTCAGTTCCTTTGCTACAGGTGTATAAAATCATGCAACTAGTCATGCAGTCTGCCTTTACAAGTATGTGTGATATTAAGGAATTCAAGTGTGAAATAGGAAGCCACAGGTGCAACAAGTCAGTTTGTGAAATTTCTTTTCTTAATTCTTTCTTAGATATTCTACAATGAGCTGTTAGTGGTATTACTGAAAAGTGGAAGTGTTAGGAATCACAGCAACGAACTGGTAGACCATGTAAAGTTACAGAACAGGGTTGCTGAGTGCTGAGGTGCATAGTGTTGCCAATGCTCTGCTGACTAAGTAACTGCAGCATTCCAAATTTTCTCAGACATTAACATCAGCGCAAAAGCTGAGTTTTATAGCATGGATTTCAAGCAGCTGTGCGTAAGCCTTACATCACAAAACATGATGCCAAGCATTGGATAAAGTGGTATAAAGCATGCTCAGTCTGATGGACAACTCTGAATTTTTAAATACCAGAAGGATTTTACTTGCCTAACTGCATGGTGCCAACTGTAAAGTTTGGTGGAGGAGTAAAAATACTGTTGGGTTGATTTTCAGGTGTTGGGCTAGGCCCCTTAGTTCCACTGAAGGGAAAACTTAATGCTTCAGCATACAGAGACATTTTGGACAATTGTATGCTTCCAACCTTTTAAGAACTGTTTGGTGAAGGCCCTTTTCAGTTTTAGTATGACTGTGCTCCAGTGCACAAAGCAAGGTCTATAAAGGCATGGTTGGGTGAGTTTGGTGTAGGATAATTTGACTGGCCCACACAAAGCCCTGAACTCGAGATGAACTAGAATGGAGGTAGTGAGCTAGGCTATCTCATGCAACATAAGTGTGTGACAAATGCTCTTCTGGATGAAGTCTCCCCTGGGAGAGTGGAAGCTGTTATAGCTGCAGAGTCAGGACTGACTCCTTATTAATGCCTAGGGATTTAGAATGGGATGTCATAAAGGCTCCTGTAGGTGTAAGCCTATCATCACATTAGCCTACTAAGCTGGCAGAAATAAAAATTTGTCTTTGGTCTATACACTATAACTTTTTATCTCTAATGATTAAAAAATGGGGTGGTATATAGTTTTTCCCTCATTTGTAATGTTGAGACAGCTCTAGGTTATTCAAGTGAAAGACAACTAATATAGTACCTTTAATGATTTAGGTGCTAGACACAATTTGGTGTGCAAGAGCATCTGATGCCATTAATGCCACTTACTAGTATTTAAGACTTAAGTGCTGACTTGCTTTTATCCCCGCTTTAGACTGAACTGGTAAATCATCCACAGTAGCAAGTCTCACTGCTGCTCTATAGCCTGCTGAATTTAAAATTATTTTTAAATTCTTTGAGGCAGTAACAGAAAACTTCTATATACAGTAATACCTTTGCTCTCTTACAGTATTTTATTATATATTATAACACAGACATACACAGAGATATGTGTGTGTGTGTGTGTGTGTG
>JAOVVF010032616.1:0-10092 GCA_028565595.1 Duopalatinus emarginatus | reverse complement strand
TATACATGGCAAGGTACCTTCAATGTTCACCACTGTGACAAACTCAGATTGGGCATAAACAGTAGTATTTAATCCTTTATATGAATTTTATTCCTTTATAAATATAAGTTAAAAACGATTTTTAAATATTTTAATATTTATATATTAAATATTAATTTTAATATTTTTATATTTTTATATTTAAATATTTTTATATTTTTATATTTAAATATTTATAAACCTGCAACAAATGTGTGCGTATGTGTGTTTCATTGCATGGAGGGGTTAAATGCAGACGTTTCATTCCTTTTTTATAAATGCACAGTAGGCAAATAGTTCACTTTTACTATTCCTGAGGGTAGTAAAGACACTGAGGGCAGCAGCTCACATGATCAGGCTATTTTGAATGTGAAAATGGGACAGGATGAGACGTACAGTGATGCAAGTGAAGAGAGTGAGGCTGATGATGAGGGTCAGGATGAAGGCTCACTGGCCAGACAAGCAAGGTCATTGCAAGAAAGAGGGCTGAACAGCTTAAATGTGCAAAAAATGTGGAGTGCACTGATGCTTCACATCCAAGGGAAAAAAAAAAAAAGATAATAATAAAAAAAAACAAAACTCCAGGTCCAAAATTCTATGATGAGAAACAAATTACAAGATAAGTTTAATAATTATTTTAATTTTAAATTAAAAAGCATTTTTTAGAAATAGTTTTATACAGTGATAATCTCAATTAAATTATATTATAATTTATATAATTATATAATTAATTATAATGATTGCTACTGCAGTTAGCTTACATCAGTATTGAGTATCAGTCCCTCAGGTGACTCAGCAAAGAGGGCCATCAGGAGCTGAATGACTATAGCTGATGTGTCAAGTCTCCATTTTGGCTCTGTGACAAGACAGCCTAGAGATTTTTACTCTTTATGTTTTTTGTTTTTTTTTTATGCATGGAAATATTCCACAGTTGCATTTCTACATTCCTCAACTGACAGCTCCAAGGCATGGAAGACAGGCACACGGGTCAGTAACTGAAAATGAGAAAATATTCCCTTTTGTGCAAATACGTAATGACACTTTGATTTGTAAATCAGGTATAGTGGGTGCTGTGCTGTGCTGAAGACTCTGGTCTTAGCGAGAGCTGACACTTCTGCCCTCTGTAATGTAAATGCTTATCAGTCTTTTACTCTTCTCTTTCATAGTGTCATTTGTTTCTTAAGCATCACTTGGCTCCCTCTTGAATTCACCCAGTCCACATTGTCCTCATATTCTTTATCTCTAAAAGCTTCCAAAGCAGCTGATGTTCTCGATTTGTGTTTTAAGTTAAGAAAGTTGAGAAGCAAACCCTCCAACAATAACATCACTGCTTGATGTCATATTCGCAGGTTTTTGGGTACTGACCGCTTATGTGCTGGCAGATTGTAGGCCACTGGGAATGAGTAGGATTAGCCTTATACTTTCTTACTTTATCTGCTACGATCTATACCATCTGCTGCCTCTTATCAAGATCAGGTTAACTGCCATTTGAAATGGCTGGATTTCCTTTGGCATCTTATCCCATGGGACACAATTTTTTCAGCCAATGTGTTTAGTATGCTTGATGGACCAGCACTGCTTCGATCATACAGTAATTGCTGTGGTTAAGCTTTAAAGGAATAAAATTTTGCATGGATGTGGAATCTTGGAGAGGGTGGACAGATTTTGAGCGACTTGTCAAAGCTTGAAGGTCCACTGTGATTTTTCTGCCACTTTAGTGTATTTAAAATGCATAGAAGTTTGTTTAGTAAAATTAATAGACTTTATAAGATATATGCAATAAATAAAGCATGGGCTATTTCTAGATATACTATACTATAAACCCTATCAGTATACAGATAAATATAATTATGTAGAGTGATTCACAGTGTACAATTGAAAATGTAATGATGAGTAAAAATAGTCTGAGCAAAGTGGGCAGTAGTTTTGCCAGAATAGAGTACATTTCAGTATAGTGTAGTGGGTAGAAGTGGATATAAGTGGAGTTAACTTGAGTGGTCGATGAGGGGATGAAGCTGTTCCTGGCCTGACTGGTTCTCAAAAAGACACTCCTCTATCTCCTTACAGAGGGCAGGGGATTATCGTTTTCTAAATACAAATCTTATTATTCAAGTGAATGAAAGTGTGAATGATGCCTTGTGTCATCTGTTGAGTAAAAAGGAATTTGCAGGCAGGAAACCTGACCAAACTTGAGACTGGCAGCAGTTTTACACAAATGGGAGCAAACAAGTTTGTACTGGTATAATTAAAAAAGGTATGATTAAAAATCAGGATGCTGGATGATAAACAAAAGTACAAATCTAAGAGAAGACATAAAGGAAGGTAGTGGGGTTTCAATTGAGTGGAAATAAGACATGTCTTCTAAAAACTGACAGTAGGCTTGGGAGTTGATTTTGAGGCCATCTTTAACCCAAAACGGTCCAACTCATCTTTAATAATACCAGCCCATACCAGTACCCCACCATGACTTAGCTGGCGTCTGACTCGAAGTGGAGCTCTGTGCCCGTTACTGATCCAGCCATGAGCGCATCCATCTGGTCCATCAAGAGTCACTCTCATTTCATCAGTCCATAAAACCTTTGAAAAATCTGTCTTCAAATATCTCCTGGACCAGTCTAGACGTTTCAGCTTATGTGTCTTGTTCAGTGGTGGTCGGGTTTCAGCCTTCCTTACCTTGGCCATGTCTCTGAGCACTGAACATCTTGTACTTCTTGGTACCCCAGGTAGGTCGCAGTTCTGGAATATAGAATAGAATAGAACTGGAAGAAAATGGGTTCCTGATTGATTCATGCTTGATTCTTTTCAAATCCTTGGCAGTTACTTTGCGTTTTTTTTTTTTTTTTTCACAACTCTTTTCTTGCGACCCTATTGACTATTTGCAACAAATCGTTTGATTGGTTTGTGATCACGCCCCAGTATCTTAGCAATTTCAAGAGTGTTGCATCCCTCTGAGAGATTTTGGTCATTTTTGACTTTTCAGAGTCAGTTAAATCTCTTTTTTGGTCCAATTTGCCTAAAGAAAAAAGCTGCCTAATAATTGTGCACACCTTGATATAGGGTGTTGATATAGGGTCCTTAGGCCACACCCTCCCTTATTACATAGACACCCATCACCTGCTCTGCTTAAATCCATTAAACATTCATGCTTATCCAGTTTGGAGTTGATATGGTCAAAATACTCACTTGTCTAATAATTGTGCACACAGTGTAGTAAGGTGTCTTGACCATCAAATGGCAGTTACATTTACAGCATTTACTGATACACCTAATATCAGATTTTCGTATATGAGCCTCGGACTTTCGAGGCCTTGGCGTGAAGTATTGTTCTTGCCCTGGTTTACCTTGCATGCGTTCATACCAAGGATTTATACTCTGTTGGATTACCTGTTGTGATTTTGGACTATTCTTTGGATTTCTGCCTCTGTCCCGACTCTAATACTCAGTTTGTTAATTGCCTGAACTCTGCCTGTGTTTTGACCCTGATTCCACCTCATGTTTTGGATGTGTTTAAACTGTGAATAAATACCCAGACATTGTGTCCACCCCTGTTTCTGTGTGTGTCATCTTCAGTATGAACAATAAAGATGATAGTTCAGATATCAAGATTTTTGACAGTGGGAATCATTCCAACGCATCTAAGTTTAAATGTAACTAACTTTCTTGTAACTTAAATTCCAGACCGGAAAATAAGTTAATGTTGAAAATATTGTTTAATTTCACATTTAAGGTGTTTATTTTAAAATTTGTTCTAAATGGCTCTAGGTCAAAGTTCATAAAATAAAATCGATTATTGCTTTTGAGTTCAAAAGCAATTCAAATGCAGCAAAAAAGTAAATGAACTAAAAAAATTTATAATAATAACTATGTTCCATTTTGGTTGAAGTAGTTGAAAATAGGTTCATCTAAGGTTGTTGCTTGGTGTAAAGAAGCTACACTGAAATATAAAATTTAATGTCCAATTATTTTTGTCAGGTACAGTAGAAATCAAATTTTGCCACTAAGTTTGAAAAACAATGTAGCTTAATAATCAATAATTACATATTTTTTCTTGTGAATTCTTCCTAATGGCTAGACAGTTGGTGTCTTTCTAACTTAACTGACCTCAGTCTCACAGTCTATACAGCAGTTAGCAAAAGCAACTGTTCCCTCCATCTGACACTTAGCATTGTGCATAGTCATGTAAAACTTTTATACAGATGCTCAGCCATAGAATCTCTGCCACTTAACTCCCAGCATACAGTTTTTGTGCTGATGTTAATGCCATGGTTTAGAACGCGGTTATTAAGTCAAGTGTTGCTGACTTTTACACACTATGCACCTTAACACTCTGAGATCCCACTCTGTAACTTTATGTGGTTTGCTTTAGTACACTGTAGCTGTTATGACCTCCTGCTGCACACATAATGCATGGGTAGACGCCAGCTTCTGGCAATGTTCCTGAAGAATCCTACCCGTTCTCAATGACCAGTGCCGCCTAGTTCAGTAATATTCTTGGATTTGAGTGCTGAAAGCACCTTCTTGAAATTCCACCAAATATTTTTGTAGGGTTAGAGTCAGGTCACAGTGACAGCCACTCCAGAATCTTCCAGTACTTCTTTTAAAAATTAAGACTTACCAGGATTTGAGGTATGCTTAAAAACATTGCCCCTTAGGAAGGTCCAGTGACGCCTTTGGTTTTCCTCAAAGAAGGCATGATTATTTCCTGATATCCTTAAATTCACATGGTTCCAATGCCAGAGGAAGCAAAGCAGTCACAAAGCGTCATGCCACCAATGCCCTGCTTCACTGCCCTTTATTCCACTACTTTGATGTGCAAAAATGTGTGTCGAGTACAATACCTACAGAATTTCTTTGCAGATCAGGCCATTGAGGAAGGTAATACCACATTTTAAGATTTTTTTAGTCTTGCATAAATGAGTCAAAATCCTCGCTGAAATGCTTAAAAGGAACATAGTAAACACAGGTTTTGTGTACATTCGAGTATCTGAAAAACCTGCCAACCTATTAACTTTAAAAATAAAATAGCCCAGTCAATTTTGCATGTGCTGCCTAGATAAGAAAACATGGGATTCAACAAGCTGTTCAGATTTAGATTTTTTTTTTAGATGTCCTACATTGCCCTCTTTTGAATAATACCACCCTCCATCTGAATTTCTCTAACAACTGTCCAAGTATCTCCACCTACAGCCTGAGAATCCGTTTGTAAAGAAGAGGAACTTTTTTCATTTGTTTATTTGTGGCGGGTCACAAAAGTTCCAGCATTAAGTCTAAGTTATCAAAGTGCACCTTGTTACAATACACCTTGTTTCCAGCCTCAGAGGAAAATACCGCTAAGTAAATAAACTTTATTTATGAAGTTACAGTCAGCAAAACCCTTTAAATGTGTTTTAAAAAACGTTTTACTTCAATTTCGCAAGTCTAAATGCTCTAAAGTGTCTGACTATCGAGATTTAAAGTAACTGGAAACGAAACAATTTTTTTCTCCATGCAGTTCATAAACATAAATATAAAAACAGCTTGTTATTCAAAAGAAAACATCTTCTGGGGCTTTCATAATGGTGGAAAATTAGACATTTCATTTAATCTCACTCCCTCAGACGAAAGGGCATTCTGTAAGATGCCTATAGGCACACACCATGGCAAACGGAGGTGGGGTGAGCAGTGTCTCAATATCAGTTTAAACAGCAGGCACTGAAACTGAGCATTTGGAAAGAGTTGTTTATGATAAGCTATTAAGACACCTGTAGTTTTGGCTCCTTCCTCGCTTGGCAGTATTTAAGGTCATGTCAATTTAGGGCATATTTTGCTGTTGATTACAGGTAGATCCTTTTATTCCCCTGTTTCTCCAGCATGTTCACAAGCTTGTTTGCTGTTGTTCTTGGATTGGTTTATTGTTTTACCCCAAAGTACATTAAATTTCAGAAGATATATATGGCTGATTTAATTGTCTGCACTGTTCCAAGGAATCTAAGTGACAGTTAAGTTGGTTTATGTAAACGTTTGACCCACTGGAATTTGATATAAACAGGGTGAGTCAAAAGTAGCAGGACACATGACCACCTTCCCATTAAAAAGAATTGCCCTTGATCTAAAATGACGGCTTTCAAAATGGCAGCTATGTTCTGGACATAGCCGAAAAGCCTCACCTATTATTTGCTGGGGTATTCAGATATGTCATTTTCACTTTCAGTTCTAAAATAAAACGTGATGATTTTTGACTCACAAATGACAGTAAGTATAACAGTAATTACGTGTGTCATGTACAAACTAGATATCCTAAACAACGTGATAAAACTATGTCATGATAACTGTGGAGAGGATAAATATGGGTTTTAATGTGTATAAAAAGTATATGTAAACATATATGTAAAGTGGCTACAACATTCCACATTATTTAAAAAAAAAAGAAATAAATGTTCTGCAAGACGATAACAAGCTGCTCTGCATTACATTCTGGTCCATCTGCAGCACAAATCTTTTGTGTTCTTTTGGGAAATGAGTTATTAGCATTGAATTATTTGCTTCTTGATGGCTCACAGCCTGGCGGTAATAGTGTGAGTTCATTATGGAAGGACAGCACATTCAGAGAAAGAGAGGGGAAAATGCTTATATTACAGTTGCTTGTTTCAGAGTGTAAACACACTGCAGATGGGGAGGAAGGAAATGAGAGTAAAAATTTGCTAGGCAGTTTGTTAGCTTAAAAATTATGATTACATATCATTTCATAATTTATTTATAACTTAATATTACCTATAAGGACTACATGTGTGCAAACACATACAATTAAATAAATAACTGTTTTATAACTTATAGGTAAAAATATATTATTTTAATAATATAATAATAAAAATTACTTTTAAAAAATAAAATAACATTTTAACTAGCCTTTTAATCATAAATATCTGTGCTTAAATCATAATGTCAGAAAAGTGACACAGGTACTAGTTCATTATGTTGTCATCTCAAGTCTAGACTACCGCAACTCCCACCTGGCTGGCTTTTCCATGTGGACCATCAGGACTATGCAACTGATCCAGAATGCAGCATCTTCGACTTTATTAAGTTGCTGCAACCTTGCTGCGAACTCTTTACTGGCTTCCTATAGCAGCCCACAAAAGATATATCAGCTGTGTTTCCATGCTGATTCACTGACTATTTAAGCCCAGCAGTTCAGCCTGCACGTCGCGGCTGTTCGTGGATATATATTACTACTTTTGCTCTGATTTATGATCCGGTTCCTGGTTTCCTTGTTTTTGGACTCTGGCTCCATCCACTAGACTTTGCTCCATGGGTGCTTTTGCTTTCGGTTTGTTTTCTTTAGTTTTCAGTTTATTCACTTGGTGTTTATGTTTGCCTTTTTCTTTATAATAAAACCCCTTTTCTTTCCTACACTGGCATCCAACCCTGTTTGTGTTCACCTCTGTCCCATCATGTGCAATGTTGCGTGACAAACAGCTGTCAAAATGGATGCTGCAGGAGGCAGGAAGTGAGAGGACACTGTGGTTATCATGGCGGCATTCGATTAATCATTGTCGCGACCAGCACCCTACGACAGACTAGATCACAAGCCTGCAAGCCTGTTTTTTCAGTTCCAGGCAAACCCTGCAACCCTGGAAAAGAACAATGTGCTTTTCGTTTTTTCCCGGCTAAATGGCCATGCAAGAGACTGGGCTCAGGCTGCAATTGAGTGCTGTGCCTTTGGGACATATCTTCTCTTAAACACTGAAGGGACAAAATACAGCAAACCGACAACTGATGTTATAAATTATATATATAATTTTATTACCGCAACATAAAGCACTGCTGGAGTTTTTTAAAGAGAACACGTCTCTTGGTATTTGCATTTCCTCTTCCTAATATATTAGCCTACAAGTTATTTTAGCTTACACATACACAACTACACACACACACACACACACACACACAAACAGACATTTTAAGGATCAGTGGGTGTACCCTTGATTTGCCTCCAAAATTACTGGAGCAGTGAAAAACATCAAATATGTGAGGCGCAAATCTACAATACCTGCATCACACACACACACACACACACACACACACACACACACACACACACACACACACACAACTATTATACTAGGTGCTTAAATATCCATTTTATTACAGTGTTAGTTGCTATATTAGCCTGATTATTATAGAAATAGCAAGGGAGAGAGAAAAACAACACATTAACTAAGCATCGGAGGCAGCCGTGAGCTTGTGGTTTAGGAACCAGTCCTGTGACCAGAAGGTTATCAGCTTAATTCCTACAAATGACATGCCCCCATTTGGTGTTGCTTCACTGGGCTTAACTTAGCTTAGCCCATTGCCATGCGTTCTGACTTTTTAGTTTTAATCTGAGTAGGTGGGAGTGCTTTGGTGCTGGTTTGCAGGTCAAATGGTCCAATCAAATAACTAGATGGATGAATCAAGAAATGTGGCATGAAGGCTTTGTAACAACAACAATAATAATTGTTCTTAGATGACAATGCAGTAAAAATGTAAAATACATGTAGACTAAACCATATCTGTAAAGCCAACAATACCCCAGTATGTCATGTAAGGCTCTGCTACCCCATCCCAGGCCATGTGACTGTGTGTGCACACCTGATCCTGATCCTAAGTGACTTTGAATATTTTTTTACTTTGTACTTTGCATATTTTGCTAAAATTCAGTTTTCTTGCATATATTTTGGTCTCTTTTGGTGTATTTTTTTCTGCTTGGAACATCACCGGCATGCAACCCGACATTCAGCCTGATCCTGGTCCTACTAGGGATGCAGCCGTTTCCCAGCCCAATATACAACCCCGCTGATGACTTCTGTTTACATAACGTGGTTCAAGGCAATATGGAAACTGACATTTCACATTTTAAATCCTTGGCTGTTGTCCACCATTTCGTCTCTGGTGATAAAGTCTGAAAATAGAACAACAACAATAAAAGAACAATTTAGTTTTTTTTAAACATTATTTGTTACACTGATTCTTATTTTTTTTTTTCCACAGACCATAAAAGTAATAAATTTTTGCAGTACTGTTGATATAAGACTATGACTCCTACATTGAAAATTAATTACATAAAAGTATCATTAATAGCTGTACCCTGTCAAAATACAAGTATTGTAAGAATAGATTTAGGTCATAATAATTACAGGGAATATTACCTTTGGTGACAGTAGGTCACCAAAGCCTAGGACCCAGCTGTTATAGCATTTAATCAAACCACATGTATGTGTAAATATATTGATATATATTTTGATATCCATAATAGCATTTTAAAACCTATAATAGCATTTCTCCCAGTTAAAAGTGCTCCTGGATGGTAATTAAAGATATCCACAATATTAGTAGATTATATCAGTAGTAGAAACGAAGTCGATTTTTCTAGTGTCATAGTGCATGTTGGGTGGTCAGGATTGTACCTTGTTGTGCAGCGGTTTAGTGGTGGAAAGATAAACTACAAAGTCAGGTATGGAGTTTGCTTAAAAGTGCAAATTTATAGCGCACTCCAAAATGAAAAGAAAAACTTTATACGCAGAAAGTAAAAGATATATTTGCTGTATATTAATTATACACTATTAATGTTAACTTGGTGGTAGTTTTGGCTCAGTGGAATAATACTACTAGTATTATATTTATACAATATTATGTAATATATAGTTATATTTAAAGGTTCACTAAACCTCAATCAGTAACACAGTCCCCTGAGTTTCATCATTAAGCAAACAAAGTGCCACAAAATGTCATTGTGAATATGTGAAATGTTGTTTTTAACAAGAAAAAAAAAAAAAGAATTATGGCTAATTTTCAAGTGAAAGTGTGCTATTTGCCTACTGTGCTTGCACACAGAGGAACATGTGAAACACACACACACACTCTAGTGTACACTAGGGGGCAGTGAGCACACTTGTCCAGAGCAGCCCCAAACTATTGCACCCGGTGAGTTGGGGGGTTAGGCTTGCTCATGCATGGGCTCTTCAGTTGTGTCTTGTCCTTTGTGGAAATAGAACCAAGGTGCCAAAGACCAAAGACAAGAACTTATATATTATAAACTGCACAGCAATCTGATATATA
>JAOVVF010032614.1:0-10097 GCA_028565595.1 Duopalatinus emarginatus | reverse complement strand
AAGAATTTAACTAAGCACTCTTGTAAGTCGCTCTGGATAAGGGCATCTGCTAAATGCCGTAAATGTAAATGTAAATGAATCAGTATATGAATCAGTGCACCCTGGAGCCATGACCAAGTTTCACTCCTCTCGTGTTTAGTAAATCTGTAGTTGAATCAGTGAATCTTTTAGTCATGACTGACCTAATCTTTGCTCGTTGAATCAGTGAGTCATTTTATCTATGACTGAGAATCATTTAATTATACATTCAGTTCATTAGTTGATCACTGAGTCATTTGGTTTGGACATGACCAACTTTTTTAATATCCTGTTTCTGTTTCAGTCATGACTGAGATTCTGCCAGTATTTGACTCAATGAATCTTTAACTGCATTACAGATGATCTGTGACCGTTTTGGTCATGACCGATTCACTCTAATGAATCAGTTGAGTCAGTGAGTTTACAGATTTCCATTTGAGCCCCGCTGCACAAGCCACATTTAAAACATTTCACAAATGAATCAATGAACCTTAATCTGAATGTTCTAAATGACTCTGATTCAAATGAATAAAAATTTAATCTGTAATTAGAAGTCATGGAATTCTTTATAAATGTCTTTCCTGTTGTCGTTCCACACGATTAGCAGTTTGCTAATTAAGAAATGTGTATTTCGGTGTGCTGAATCCGTGATTTCACAATCAGTTCGGGAATTCGTAGCTTTAATTCCATTCTTTAAATAAAGTAAGACAATCAATATTTAGCATCAGTGTTCATCAGCTCGGGACCAGTGATCATTATCAGTTAGCAAAGTTTAATGAACAATCTTAGCATTGTGAAGCTAATTGAATTTTAGCACACACTGTGTGTTACGGACAGCCACAGCCAAAGCCTGGGGCCACGTCTCATTACAGTCCAATCTGCTTCTTCCTCTCTTTTGCAGTAGATGCAGGAAGTTGTCCCTCTCAGGACATGTCTTTCAGGTCAAGAGTTATGAAGTTATAAAGCCGCGTTCCCTCGGTATGTATATATGCGATGGCGGACCAGCGCTCTGTCAGTGTCCTTTACCTCAGCAGGGATCTCGCTACGAGCTTCACTCGCTGAGTTTCCTGCTACTGCAGCGGTCCGACAAATTGTCCGACAAATTGGCTGCCCAGAGCACGGTTCCTTGGGATTTAAGCCTGAGTTGAGAGCGATATGATTTCAGGTCAGAGGATTCTGTTATCCTGTAAACGCAGAATGATGAGATCGAGTTAGGAGGTAAGTTGAGGAGTTGAAGAAGAAGAAACGAGTCTCAGCGCTTGCAGGAGTTTGCTAACAGGATTCATCCCGTGGGAAATCCTTCACTTCCCAACCATAAATCTCTGCTCCTGAGTAACGCTAACTCTGAAACCTCGAGATTTATTCAGGGTGTGGATCTGAACAAACTTTAGAGGTGATGGAGGTTCTGACATGATTTAACATGTCAGAAAATCTCTTTTGGGAAATCACAGACGCAGTACTAATCGACACATGACTCACATGGATTTTCATTTTTTTAAAAATTGTATTAATTTATTTTATACATTTGAGCAGTTTATTACACTGCCCCCCTAAAATGAGTCAGTTATTTTTTCCACACGTCATATTATTGTTTTTACCTCATTATTATTTTTGTTTTACTTTTTACACATGCCATTTTTAATCTTTTAAATTTGAATTTTGTATAATCATTTAATTTCATTAGGTGTGTTCCTTTTTATTTTTTACTATTTTTTCAGAAATTATTCTGAAAAATACAATTTATTTTTACATTTTAAAAATGCACTATTTATGTATTATTTTACACATGGTTACTTTACTTACTCATTATTATGTTTACTTTTTAAATAAAAAACAAGTATATTATTTATTTATTTAATCTTTTGTTTTACAAATGATCTACTTTACACATTTAAAACACAAAATTTCTTTTCCTTTCTTTCTTTCTTTCTTTCTTTCTTTCTTTTATCCATTATTTATTTATTAATTTATTTATTGTAAATTATTAATTTAATTTTTCCACATTTTGACATTTTCACTCATTGTTTAATGACGTCATTCATGGAAATGAAGAAAATTTCTGCCGTCTGTCTCTCAGAGGAACGTCTGGAACCCAAAAGGTACGGATATGTCCCTATGTTGGAATTGTGCCAAGTTTCCTCAGCGTTCATGTGCTGATGCAGAACCCTGAGATGACATAATGCCAGCAGAAGTCTGGTCCAGCACGATAGCGATGATGTAATGTGAGTGAAACACAGTCATGTGACTATAGGATGGAGATAAATAAATAACAACAAGTGGTTTTGGCTCGGAAACAGGAGAACCAATCGATCCTAATGAGAGTGATCTCATTCCCATTAACTTCATTCGTTCTGCTCGAAATCCAATAACGGAAGTGTCGGAGACGCAGTGAGGCGAGGAAGCGTGGCTACTGAGCAAAAAGTTCAGGACGAGGTGAAAACTGTGGATCGATCCGATGAATCACAGAATTCACTGGGGTTACAGTCCAGTGTAAGTTTGTTTGTAGGAAAAAGAAACATTCTACACAAAAATAAGAAACCTCATTTTACTGTTGTAGAAATAAAAATAACATGATGTAGAACAAAGAAGAAGAAGAAGAAGAAGATGTTTTCTGTACACTGGCTGTTTTTTTGTTGTCCTATTGGAGGAACCAATAAATGTAGAACCATACAGTAGAGTGTCTTACTATGAGAGAACCATCCAAGTGGAACTCCTTTAGAAAATCTGTGATCCTTTATTTATCACTTAAATAACATTAGAAGAGATTTACTGCATCTTGTGGCAAATGTTATTTTCTTTCATTTTCTTAAGAACTGATAATGGAACCATCAGTGGAAGAAGACAAGAAGTAAATAAAAAAATTGGAAGGAATCTAAAAGTGTTCATCATTATAAAGATCCCCGGAGGAACCCATTTTTAAGGAATTTATTAAGTACTAGGACACTTTAATGTCTCATTTATTACACCTCCTCACTGGGTTCATTTTGGTGCTTGTTACATGTTAATAGTTTCAGAACTTTGTTTTTTTTCTGTTAGAGAAATAAAAGTAACATGATGTAGTAGAGATGTTGAGTAGTATAGAGATGTCCAGACTGGGTGATGGACGTCCTCTGGTGGTGTGTTTCCTCATTTTTTTGGTTCAGTGCTGGAGATTTTGGGCTGGTTCTGAGATTCACCGATGCATTTTAGGAATGATTTCACTCACATTCCAGTGTTCAGCATAAAAATGTGCTGAGATGTTGTTTTTTCCGGCATTTTTCCGAAGCACGTCGAGGGCCCCTGCAGGCTGGGAAATGAACTGGTCCATGAAACAGAAAAAGAGAGTGACAGGGAGAGGGGGGCAAATGTGTAATCTGCTAAAAATGACTCGAGGCGTAAACAAATATTTAAAAAAAAAAAAAAAAAAAGAAAGAATTAAAATGTTAAAATTGTGCTGACGCCATTTCATTCCCCATTCCCATCAGACATCAGTGAGAAGAGCCATGTGACGAGTCCATTACCATCCTGATACTCAGACGAAGAGATGAAGTATTGGGTTAAAAAGTTCACATAATAATTAAAACTAATTATTAACATTAATGAATTTTTAGTAAGGAATTAACCTTTTATCTAACGACTAAACCCGAGACTTCAAATCTGCGTCTGTAAATGTTCTTCAGTAAGAAGGGAAAATCTGTTCAAACTCCAATATGAAAAATAAAAGGTGTTAGATGATCATGAAATGATTAGATCAAACTTGTTGTAGTACATGGCTCTAAAAGTGAAAGTGAATTATTTTAACAGTAAACTTTTAAATGAAGCACAAAACAGCTGTGTAAAGTTCCTGCTCTGGTGATCATAGGGAGTGGCACTGAAAATAAGATATTTGTGAAAATTACTTATTTATTTATTTTCACTTTTTAACTAGGTTTAATGCTTTAAAAAAAACACACACATCTAATTTTAATGCTTAAAATTGGATATTTTGCTTAAAATTGGATAGCTACATAAAATCAATCTGAACATCAGTTATAAATCATTATAACTGAACTGAAACAAAATCATGATCAAATGAACAAAATTAAAATATTGGCTAGTATTGTTTTGTTTGTTTTCCTTTTGTTTTTAACAGATTGCATGTTACAATATATTTAAAACTTGTAATTTGGTCATAAACAAAAACAAACAAACCAAAAAATAAATAAAATAATATTGAACACCACATGTGTAAAAATAAATCTTTCTAAATCAAACTGCATGTTATATTAATAATGATTTCTGCTTTTTAATTATAAAATATTATAATTAAAATCAATGTCTTCATAAACACACATTTAATGTTGAGCTCTAAAAAATCTTATGTTGATGACTTAAAAATATAGAAAATATTCTCAATATAATAGATTAGATTGTTTGCATGCTATTTTAATTCTAACTGTTTCTAAAATTCATTTTTAAAACATTTCAACATTAACGAAAAACATTTTAGTTTAATAAAAACTGGTATTTATAGCCATCTGTGTTTATAACCAGATATTCAACAGTGATGTTGAAAGATTTTGAACGCATCACTTTTTAATATAACACAATGTTAAGACTTTCTTCGACACACATTCAGATGTTTGACTGCTGCATGATTTTCTAAACAAAGTTTTTTTAAAAGTAAAAAAGCGAATGGATTGACTGGATTCTGGCTTTGACCGGATCGTTAAGATTTACTGTAGACAGTCTGTAAAGTTTTTACCAGTAACATGGCAACAGTGACAATTTAGAGGATTTTGTTATTTTATATTTAAAAACCAGCCTTGAATCTGTGTGCATCTGGATGTGAAAAGGTTTAATAAACAGAATTCTTTATATGCTTTAGAAATAAACTCATGAGTCTTCATACAGGACACAGGTTCAGATTGTCATCCTGAGCAGATGAAAGCCTCAGTATGAGCTCAATGCCAGGCCACAATGTCAATAGGAGCATTTTTAAAGAACGTTTGTGTGATTGAATCTCGGCGAGGTAAAGAGTCACGTGGGCCGCCCATGTTTTCCTTTAATTTGGTGCCAGTGAACATCTCCAGCTTCAATAGTTTTTTTTTGTAGCTTGGCCTTGCCAAACACAATGATGCCTCGCTCTTCAGCCGAACAGCGCTGTTTCCATTACACCCCCCTCCCCCCACCCCCCATGTTTCTCTGCCTGAGCTGTGAATAGAACTGAATTCCTGTTTTCTTTCTCTCAGTAAACAAGGAACAGGACAAATAATTAAGGCACAGCATCAGATTCATTCTGTGTCATGCGTCCTTCCTGACATCTGCTCAGTGGTGGATTTTAGACAGAATAAAGGATATGAGAGAGAGAGAGACTTGGTGGAGGTCCAGTAA
This sequence comes from Duopalatinus emarginatus, assembly GCA_028565595.1. NCBI lineage: Eukaryota > Metazoa > Chordata > Actinopteri > Siluriformes > Pimelodidae > Duopalatinus > Duopalatinus emarginatus. The sequence continues at coordinate 4,727 of JAOVVF010032614.1, read as the reverse complement.
AATGCTGACGGCCATCAGTTTAGATTAATACGGTCTGTCCTGACTAACCTCAGAGGCTCACAATGGAAACCAAACAACACAATTACAGTTAATTAGTGTTTTTTTGCAGGGTTTTTTTTGTGTAAAGTACAATGAGAACATCTGTGAATCTTCTGGGTTTTCTTTTATCATTCATATATAATTTTTTTAAATTATTTTTATTATTGCTTTAATATTTAAAAAAAATAAAATATTTTGTTTGTATTATTCTAAACATTTGTATTTTATAATCATCTTGTTAGTTTAAGCTTTTACATTATTTAATTTCTTTTTATCTTTTATATATCTATACTACTTTTATCTACTTTAATTTGAAGCTTTTATATTTTATATAATGTCTACTTTATATTGTACTTTATTTACTTTTTATTGCTTTCACATTTATATTCTATTTATCTTTTTACATATAATTTTTATTTCTAATGTTAATATTTTCTATTGTATTTCATTCTTTAATTTGTTTATATTCTACTTTAACTTTTTAGATATCTTTCTTTCACACATGACTCAATCTTCTTTTTAAATCTTTATATTATTTTATTTTTTTCCATATACTGCAGTGTAAATGAAGAGTCATCTCATTACTGTTTTTTTCTTATTCTGATCTGCACAGAAAATGTTTTTTAAATTTGTATATCATGAAAATTATCTCAGAATTTAGGAACTAAGCAAAATTACCATGAGGGGAAAAAAGCTTTATTACAAAAGCAACTCTAGTTACAAGCGACTCTATAAACAAGAAAATACAACAACAACAACAAAAAAATCATAATTTAAAGATGTCTCAGAATCAGTTCCTGTAGTTCTCTGTAATAAAATCCATCTTGGAGTTTCCACTGGGATTCTCGCACATCATAAATATATATATCAATGTGTATTCACTGCAGCTGTGTGTATATTTATGGTTCCTCTCTGATCCAGTATGTCACTTCTTCTCTGGATTTTCCATCAGTGGTTTTTTGTATCAGATATGAACGGGTGACAGAACAGATAGAGTGGACCTGTAGAGCTCCATCTTTGATGGACAGATTGCATTTCCTATTCTCCAATTCTCCATAATGTTATTTATATGCAGAATGAAAAAAAACCTCCATAACCCGATGTGAAACTCTATTTCACAAGGAAGTAACTGCTTACATTTCAGAAAATCTCATACAGATACACTATACGCTATACACTGATCAGCCATAACATTAACACCACCTGTCAAAGCAACCAGAACCTCTGAAGGCATTATGTGGTTTTTGGTGCCATGACATACCAACAGTGTCCCTACTGTGGATCTTATGTGGGATTGGATCACACCATACATGAGCGATCCTTTGGCGCTTTTGACCCTGTTTACAATTCACAAGATTGCAAAATCTACTCAGAAATCCAGTTAAATTAGCTTATGTTTGCTATCTAATAGCATGGTAAAAAAAACTCTCAAAAACCCTGTCAAGACCCTGATAACCCTGATTAGTATTAATAACTCTCTCTGAAAATCCACCCATTTGACACTATCTATCAGCCTAGCAGTAAAAATTAGCATTAAAATTCCTTTCAGAAATCCCGCTGGGCTAGTGCTAGTTAGCGTAGCTGATGAGCACTTTAAAGCCATTTCAGAATTTCTGTGAGGTCAGCTTGCATTACTTCACTGACCAGCTTTAAAAATCCTCTCAGAAAATCCTGCTAGATTTGCTCACGTTAGCTAACTGTAGAAACATGGCTAAATCTCCTAAGATATCCCATAATAGTAGTTAGCTTGCTTACTAGCATTAATAAAAACTCAGATAGGCTTACATTAGCTCACTGGCTAGCATTAAAGTCGTTGTAGAAATTTTGTCAAGTGAGCTCAGAGTAGCTCATTGATTAGTTAAAATTCATCCTGTGAAGGTTGTTTAACTGGCAAAAGCATTAAAATCTGTCCCTACTTTCCTGTCATTAGCTCACATTAACTCATTATCATCACATTATCATTGTAAATCCCCTCTGGAAAACCTGCTAGAGTAGCTCAAATTACTAACATTTAGGAATATTGCTAAATCTTATCATAGATTATTATTGAAAATCCTCCCAAAAGCGCTAGTAAGCCTAGCTGAATAGCATTAAAAAGCATCTTCTAATTTCTGTGAATCTAGCTCAAGTTATGGAACTAACAAAATTTAAAAATCCTCTCAGAAATCTTATTAGCTCCTAGTAGCTCTGTGACTGGTAATAAAATCCTCTCCGAAAATCCACCAGGTTAGCGCTAGTAGGCCTGGCTGATTAGCATTAAAGTCCAACAGATCATTTCTGTGGTTAGCTCAAGATATCTAACTGACCAGCATTATAAATCCTCTCAGGATTCCTGTTAGGTTTGGGCAAGTTAATATTTAATATTATATTCAATACTAAAGTTAATATAAGCTAATATTTAGAAATATGGCTAAATCATCTCAGATATCCTGTAAATTAGCTCATGTTAGCTCACTGACTGAAATAGCTTTCTACAGACTGATTCTATTAGGTGACACACACACACATACTAGAGCCCAATTCTACTGATATATTAGCCTTGGAAAGTATGGAAATGAAGGTCAGAGTGAAGAATAACCAACACGGCGGTATCATTATCACCATCTAAACCTTGTCTTGCCCAAACAAACATCTTTCAAAGTCTGCTGCTTTCTGAGTGCAAAGGTGAGATTTGTACAACATGACGCCTTTTTTCCCCATTTCCACAGCAAGCATGAGGTCACGCTCACTTATTACAGCCTGAAGAAAAATTTAATACCTCGTGTAAAATGCAAAAAAAAAGGCAAGGAACATGTGAGTCTATGCTTCTGACTAGTAGTATTATATTAATATCAGCTTATAAATTTCCAAATATTGCCCTGTATTGGGAATGGCAGGAATTGGGGGAAGGGGGGGGGGAGTCGGGGGTTGTCAACCGATTTTGTCACCGATTATTTGGTTTGATTAATAGGACAGCAACCACTGTCCTATTAGCTAGCATGCTAAAAGGTTTATAACTAAAACATAAAACTGTGTAAAGGCAGTTAAAATTTTTACCATTTATGAATTATTTTTGACATATTCTGAAAATATACACTAGATAGTATTAGTAAAGACAGAGACTGTGTTAGCTTCTGCTTCTTTGTTTTAAAAATAAATATTTTTAAAATTCTGCTCTTTTTGTAATGAATCATGCTATTTATTTCCTGAATTATTCATTTTTGTATGCAATTACTTTTGTAGTAAATTTGCTTTGCTTGATTTTTTTTGAGCTTGCCTTATTTATCGATTTTTGCTGGATGTCCATCCAACTGCTATTTAAATAATCATTTTAGAATTTTATTAATTTCGGTTCTATTTTTCATGTTTGTGATTTATTTATTTACTTTGATACTGACTCACCTATCTAATTGTGATCGTTAGCTGTAGATTGTTTTGTTTTGTGTATTTTATATTTTGTTTCTAAAGATTCTTGTTGTTTTCTCAGTTTTTTTTTTACTATAACTACTTTTGTATTAATTATTTAACCTTATTTGAGCCCGATTTGAAACTGTTATACATTTATTCATTGAACTATCAATTTTTTATTTATACTTTCTTATTTACACCCCCCCAATTAGTGTTTTTTAATTGTTTTTGTTAAATCTTGATTTTGCTTTTTTTTTATTTTTTTAAAAAAAAAAAAAAAAGCTTTGGGCTTTGAGATTTGTTTTGTCTAATTTTTCTGTAATTAAGTATTATTGAAATGAAATGTATGCATGATGACCCCTAAAGTATTTTTCACTCATTAGGTACTCTTGATAAAGTCAACAATAAAAAGAGATGTTTCTAGTCTTTTTTTTTTTTTTAGTTATGAAGCAGTTAGTTTTTCTAGTTGTTGGTGGATTTTATTCCACTTGATTTGACCAACTAAGAAGAAAATGATAACTAGCTATTCCTTACTTCAGCACAGCTAGGACTTCTTTATCACACAGTTAAAACCATCACACACACCAGGACTAATGTCATATCCATACAAGCCGCTATGTAATTAAACAATTAGTGTTGGATTTTCTGCTCTCTGGTAAGTCATGCGAGTGTGCAGGAATGAACTCTGAGGGAAATTAGCTGAACGTTTCTTGTGAGTGTGAAGCTTTGGCTTTAATGGCCGTGTTTGATAGGTGGATCTCAGGAGCCCTGACTCTGACATTAATCAGTCCAGTAAATGGAGAGCAGTGTGGTCAGGGATAATTGAATTAGCCGAGTGGAAACCACTCCTGTGCTCCATATTTCATATACATTAACATATTTAATAACAGCTTTCTGTCTCCATTATAAAGCAGAGGAGCTTCACTATGGGATATAAAGTAAATTAGCATGTTGAGTATGGAATAAACACAGAGTTAAGTCTACTGTAAAAAAAACTGTAATGTAAAATGTTCTAGCTAAGTTTTTTTCTAGAAGATCTAAACAAAATAAAGTAATTTTTTCATGTTATTTTATTAATAATGATAATTATTCAGTTACATTTTGTTTTATTTTTACAGGTATAATACTTAACTTTAAACAAATAGAAACAGTCACAAAACAGTCTTACTGAAATCCTGACATATATTAATACATATTAGGCCCATATAATTAATATATGATCATAATTATTATATTACTTTATATAATATTATTGTACATAATAACATAACAATTACATTCTACTACATTAATATATAAAG
>JAOVVF010032613.1:0-10100 GCA_028565595.1 Duopalatinus emarginatus | reverse complement strand
CACACACACACACACACACACACACACACACACAAACAGACACTGGTAGACAGAATGGTGGTCCAACAAAGGCTGGCATGAGGAGGATGTGGTGTGATTAACCCTTCCAGGTCACACTGTGCTTCTATTCAGTCGGTCCCTGCTATTGAGCCGCTGTATGGAGAGAGTAGTTCGAGCACATTCCTTGAATAACAGCGCAGTGATTAATAGCGAACCCAGACGCACAGCGTAGCATTTCATTTCTCCACAGGCTGATCACATGATTTAGATGCGAACGACATTAAGCACAACTTGCTTTATGCTTGGCTCCAGCTCATTTTGACAAATGAACATGAATTAATTTATATTTAAGCAATAATACACTCGAGGTTCGTGCTATATGATGAGATATTGGCACTAGTGTGCTGCGGTCGTAAATCCAGTGCTAACATCTCACGATATAGCATGAACTAGAGGTAGAGCGATATATCGGCCGGCCAAAATATATCGGGCCGATATTTGCCATTTTTTTACTATATCGGCATCGGCCGATATTTGTGTTTAGAAGCACCGATTTAAAGTCAGGTATTACTGAGAGTGATTCAGTGATATTGGGAATATTTATTATGACAAGAGGAGACGACTCACTGGAGAGTTTGCAGGAGTGCTTCCTGCATTATAACCTGCCGTTGTTAAACTGGGAGTACTGAGAACTTTCAGTGAAAAATGAGTAGAATGAAGAAGACTTAGAGATTACAACTGAGTTAAAATAAAAAAGCATTCCTTTTTATCTAGTTCTGTGATGTTTACATCATTTCCTTCACCCAAAACGAGGGGTTTGCTGCTAAGTGAAGTTTTATTCACAGTTATTTACTTGAGGATTTATATAAGACTTTAAATTTGTTTTATTTAAATGTACATTTAAGTTTACACTTATGCTCCAACAAACCGGAAAGATTCAGTTTGATAAATATTCTAAAACTTTTATGTAAATGATTGAGTTTTTTATGTTTATACTTGGTCATTGTATTGATTTGTTTGGTAAACTTTGGTTAAATATTTAAGCGCACAAAATTAAGATTCAAGTCAGTGTTCTTTAAATGATGTTAAGTTTAGAAATGTTGTGCATCCACTTTTTATTAGTGAGATTTTTTAGCATGGTGAGCTGAAAAGCATTGCAGGAGGCAAAATATGTCAAACTAGGGCTGTGCGATATGACCAAAATTTTATATCACGATATAGGTCAATTCATATCCCGATAACAATACATATCGTGATTCAGCATGTTTTGTGCAAATTCAGTGATTTTGTTTTTAAATAAAATAACCTATAAAAAAAATACTTGGTCACTGTATTGATTTGTTCGGTTAACTTTGGTTAAATATTTAAGCGCACAAAATTAAGATTCGAGAGACGGTTCAAGTCAGTGTTCTATAAATTATGTTAAGTTTAGAAATGTTGTGCATCCACTTATTATTAGTGAGATTTTTTAGCATGGTGAGCTGAAAAGCATTGCAGGAGGCAAAATATGTTGAACTATGGCTGTGCGATATGACCAAAATTTTAGCATACAAATAAAGGGGAAAACTTTTAAGATATCGGCCCTGAAAATAAGCAAAAAAAATCGCCATCAAAATATCGACATCGGCATCGGTTTTAGAAAAACCCATATTGGTCGAGCTCTAGCATGAACCTTGAGTGTATTACTGCGATTATACCACAGTTCCGTTATCAGCTTTTGTTAATAGATTTTAGTATGATGTTTGTTTATCAACATTCCGCCAGGTAAAATAGTTCCGTTCTATCAGACGGCCCGCTGCTAAATCATCTAGCGTTATATATCTAAACGTCCCGCTGCTGAAACTTCAGACTATAACTGTCATGGATCATCATTAACTACACAATAATTATTATACAGATAATAAACACAAATACACCCATTCATAAAACAGGATTCATGAACTCGCTATAATTTATTTTATCAAATGTTGCTGGTTTGTTTACAGCTGCTGTGTTTGGCTTGTAAACGCTGGCGTCGTTGCTACGGTTACGTGCGTATACGTGTTGCAGTGATATATGGAGAGCTTCGATCTCAGTCCCGTTATCGTGTAATAAAGGCACTCATTTAACGTCTCTCAGCCAATCAGATTGCAGGGTTGGAACTAACTGAGGTATAATTACGTTTATATCTAGGTCGTTTTTTGACAATCCCATGACCTCCGTCTCTTCATTTACACACTCACGCAAATCGTGATCCCTAAATATGTACAAGACTTTCAAAACTTTGCGTGATTTGTATTCGTCAAAGTCGTATTATGAAAATGTTAAAAGTTAAATTGTCCGCCATCCATTTTGACAGGGTTCGGCCTTTTTCAACAGTACAATGAGCCACCACACACGTCTAAAGACGCCAAATTATGGTTAAAGGAACACTCGTCTGAGTTTGGGGATTAGTCATGCACACCCAAGTCACCAGATCTCTATGGTAATCCAACACATCTGGGACGCCATGCAACAAGCTGTGGTATACAGAAATCCTACACCTCAGACTACAACAGAATTGTGTTAGGTTCTGGAGGCAGTACGGTAATATTTCCGCAAGTTTGTGGAGTCCATGCTCCGTGGAGGACCTACTTAGTATTGTTCTGGTGTTCTAGTTTTGCTGGTACTTTAGTGTAATGTTACCAGTGAACAGAAATCCAGGAAAAGCCGCTCAAGTTCATTATAAACCAGTTTAGACCACATTATACGTCTGTGATCGCATCGGCCCCGGAAGCATGGATGGGCCCATGTGTAGTCATTATTATTTTAATTATTATTATTATCAATCCTCTTCATTATACTGAGCAGTTGGCTACTTTGTCCAAGTCAGATATCATTTTTACATTAATGGCAGTGCATCAAGTCACAAAGAAGCACGTTTGTATGTTTTAAATAACTGCAATAGTGCAATCTGGTCCTTTTCCTACAATAAAGTACTCAATGTAACATTGTTGATAAGTACAGAACAGCACAGGAAGATTGAAATGCTCACTGCTTTGACAAAATTCAAGGAAATTCAAGGAAGCCGATGTTGTAAAGTCATCTGACAGGCCAAGTGCTGGGTGTTTATGTCCAGCAATCTGTTTAGTACAGCAGACAGCAAGTATGTGAGACGACTCGTCTAGAATTTAGTACGGGGTGGTCCGTTATGACTGTAGCATACAAAAATGTTGGTGGATATACGGGAGGGAACTGAAACACACACACACAGACGCACACACATACACAGGCGCAGGCTGTGAGAACGATCGTACATAATACTCCATTGTCCACTGCCTTTCACTCCTCGAGATGAATGGGGAAAAGATCACGCCGTGCTGTTGATAGTGAAGTTCAGACGCCTCTTGTAGGATTCGGTCACGTTTACGGTAAAAGGGGAGTTCATTAAAAACGTGCCACTATCTTGTGATCCCATGTGATGTTAGAGCTAGATGTACCCAGGAGTCTGGAGATTAGAACTGGCCGTGATGTCACGGAGGGTGGAGTGGCGTACTGTCTCTCCCCTGTCAATCATATCGACGCTAGCCTATGCTTGGGTTTGTGAGCTCATGCATACAGAAGTGGGTGGAAGCTCTTAGTAGAGTCACACGTCTGCCCAGTAGACTAATAATTGGATGTAGACTTCAGCATGGGATGAAACGTCCGACTTTTTTTTTTTTATCAGCCATTGTTCAGGAACTAAATTGACGTGTTGGAAGCAGGAAAAATGGGCAACGTTAAAAACCTGTGCAATGTCGGAGTATGACCAGAACGACCGATCTTGGTAAGGGTGTTCATAGTATGCAGCCGTTAGTGGCTACCAAAACTGGTAGACTAGCAAAAGAAGGACAACCAGTGAACAGGTGGCCAAGGATCACAGATCTGTATGGGGATCTATGTATTGGGTCCGATCCTATAGTAGATCCACAAAAAGATCTGCTGATGTTAGACACCATAACAACTTCAGAGGTTATGTGGAGTGTTTTGGCAGGCGGTTTTAATATTACGGCTGATTTTATAGGCACCGATCTCTATGACATTGAGTATAGTTACAACAGATCATGCAAAAAAAACCATGACAACACGTTAGAGGAAAAGGAGGCTGTACTCCTTGACTGTAATCCTGACGTGGCTCTTAGCCATAAAGAAACCAACAATGGACTGAGAAAAATAAACAGAAAGGGAGGCGGCGAGAGTAAAAGGCTGTAGGTTATATCTATTTGCCCTTTTTTCTCCCCAGGTGTTTCCGTAAACTCGGTTTCACCGCTGCCCTTTTGACGTCATCCTATGGGTTCGTGCCAGGATGCCGATGAAGTCACGGTCGTGGCTTTAACAAAGTCTGCCTAGATGAGCAGAGAGATAAAGTGTGGGTAGGAAATGGACCCCTTTGTGACGTACTTTGTATTATTAGAAAGCAGGCTTTCACATCCTATACAGCCCAGACACACTGCAGACGGTATATTTGTAGCGAACGTTTTACCGATTAAACTTTGGCATTGTTGAAAGAGAAGGTGTCGCAGACCTCCTCCCCCCACCCCCCAAACAAAACAGTATGATCCACGGACCAGCCCGGCACGCCCACTATGTAGATCACAGACGCACGCATAATACTTTCAAACCAATTTTATTATCATAACGGCTTGACAACAGTGTTGCGGTCTACCTGAGAATTCTGTCAGAAATAAAAGAAATGGAGCAAGCTAATTGGCTTGTTTTGTTGACTTTATCCCAATTGGTAGTGGCTCCAAAATGGTATGAGGTTTGTTTAGCTGGCGTTCCATGGTTTGGACCCCTGGTACATCTACAAACGTCTCTGACAGCCGAACGTCTCCTTTCTAAAGAGTTACACCCATTCATGTCCTACATTCATTCTGACAGCTTCCAAAAAAACAATATGCCCACAAACACACACACGTGTCTAGACACCAAATTATGGTTAGAGAAACATTCATCTGAGTTCATAGTTTTACCATTCCCACCTAAATCACCAGATCGCTACGTTATCGGACACATCTGGGATGCAGATGCAACACGCAGTGGAACACAGGAATACTGCACCTCAGAATTGTGTCCATGCCCCATGACGGACCTACCAAATATTAGACTGTACCAGTTTTTTCTGGTGCTTCAGTGTATAGCAGATAGCCTACATAAAGAACTTGTCTATTAAAAATACGTGTACGTGAATCGAGAATACTGAGTATAGGTGGCGCTCGGATGGGCAGCTGGTCTACACCGCACTAACAGACCACCGTGACGTTTAAGGAGCTCCTGTCATGCATCAGTGAGAGCCAATACAAAAACCGCAGAGCCTCCTGAGACCGCTGCAATAACACCGCTGCAGTTCCGACGGAGGTGAGAAGTCCTGGCACCGAGCCTTCTAAACCGGCACTGTTGCTGTAGGAGATGAGTTACACTGATGCTTAGATCAGCATCTGGATAGAAATCAACACCAACCAACAGTAATCATGCGGTTATTTCAAAATGACCACAACCTTCATTAACAGTCATTCAAAATTACATGTGAACAAGATCTGATTCAGTTCAGTGTAAAGAACTCTGAGGGATGATTCGTTCTCAAGCATGACGGTGAGGTCAGTCCCGTCCAAACGCACACCCAGACACACCCTTTCATCCAGCCACGGCACCAGGCCCGCATTAATGTTTCAGCGCGCCTTGATTGTTTCCTGTCGGTGAGCTGGAGAACCGCCCTACAGTACGCTCGAGATCAGTGTGCAGGCTGGATCAAATCAGAACCAGATGAGCTGCAGATGTGAGTCAGCAAACATTTCGGCACCGGCACCACTCGGCTAACGGCTGAACCGCATGAATCAGAGTCTCACTTTTGCTAAAAAAGGGAACACAACGTGGAAGAAGAACTACAGAACAAAAGACACAGAAGTAACTTCCATTTACTCAGTATTCCTACTTCCCTCCGTAGATAAGTGGATTCAAAAGGCATTTTCTGATTGCGTGACCAGCCAGCACATCACTGCTGGAACACATCTGGATCCGGTGCCTTTCCAGAAACAGACACGAAAGCGTAGGCTTGTGATCTCTAGCACATCGGGGAGCTCTCCGCTTCCTGATCGAGGGGGATCTGCGTAATAAATTCGGGGGAATGGGAATTTGTGGATGGTGCTGCTCAGGCTGTGTTTATACACCTGGAAAATTCCCTGTGCGCTCTGTAGGAGGCTTCGGTCTGACTTTGGTCACGGCTGCTGAGGGAATGATTTCACCCAGTTGCATTAGACGGCTGCACTGAATCACGGAACAAATGTGACCGAAGATTTCATCTCCAAACCGACAAAAATGCGCAGCAGTTGGAATAGTTCTTAGGACAGCTTGGAGGTTATGTTTAAGGCTCCTAAAAGGGACTAAGGGAGAACAGGCCATGGTGGTTCAGCTGGTTAAAGTTATAGATCTCAAACCCAGCACCACCAATCTGCCAATGCTGGGCTCTCAAGAAAGGCCCTTGACCCTTAATGGGTGCTGTATCTTGGCAGACAAGGAACAATAATGTAAAGAAAGTAAGTTATCTATACGGTCCTTTTTATGAATTCCAGGGGTCTAGTCTGTCTAGACTGTCAATCACATGACCTCTGACCAACTGGCACTGCACCTGAGCCCCACCTTACATCTCGCATGAAAGAATAAGGTTGTGGTAGAAATGAGTCTCCTTTAAAAGGTTGCTTTCTGTGATAGGGTAAGGACAGCTGACAACTCAGAAAAGCCTTGGGGCAGATGCTCCTCTGAACTGAGAGAAGCCAGTTGAGATCGTATAAAGACCTTATATCCTGAGATCCTGGGGCAGACCCACAACCCTCAGGAGAGGTTATATCTTATTATCTCTTTTATTTCGGCAGCTGTGATTGCTGAAGCCTGTTGTTGCACTGAAGTTCTTTTATAATGGCGAGGCAACAACTAATGCATACTGGGTTGGGTGGCCCATCCTATTAGACTTGCGAATGCAAATGGAGTCAAATTTGATCCAGATCACATGCCCTGTTTCTTTTTCCATGACAGGTAGGGCTCAGTGTTCATTCTTTGCATGTTTCTGGCCAGCTGAGGCAAATTAGTGCCGGTCTTCCTCTAGGCCAGATATGTCACTATGTCATTGTAGCCTAGTCAAGTAAAGAATATGCACTATAGGAATATAGGATCCAAGAGAAATTGGCCAAACTGTTTCCTGTCAATGGGTATAAATGGTTAACAAATGCCTCCTTGCACAAAATTGTACAACAATTAGGGGTTTAAGAACTGTGTACTTATCTATACATGAACTATTACTATAGAAAGGATAACACTTGGGGTTCCCAAGTGGCTCTATAACAAAACGTTCACCCTATCATCAGGAGCTCACAAGCTTGAATGACGGGTGATGTTACAACCATCTGTAACTGGAAGTCCAAATGGCATAATTGGGCATGTAGGAAAGCATAATACGTACACCAACATAAAACTGCTTTTTTTTTTTTCTTAAAATGCCACCTGGCACTAATGTCCGTGCTGCTATTACGGTAAAACAGTCAACACCTTCTGACCAGTCAGAATCGAGAATTTAGTTATGAGTAAAAGCGGCAGTTATGACGGCCGTGAAAGGACAAAATAACACTCACAATCCTCAAGAACCACCCAAACACAAGTCCAGACCATTTACCAGCAAGATGACTCATTCAGAAAGGCCACAGCCCTACATCTGGTCAGTGAGATCTGTTTGAGAGGAAAAGTAACACAACCGAATGCTAATAAATCTTACACTCACTCTGGCATCACATCCTCCACTGACTGGGAAAGGACACACACACAGCCATAACGGTATGGCAATATAAACTCTACCTCTAACTCTAAAAGTATAGCAATAAGAGATCGGGTCAGAATTAGATTGCATCATACAGTTCCATTCAAATGGATATAATTTACATATGAAGACACACATCAGAAGATAGTAAGGTTTTCCATGGAAGAACCGCAACGAACGAGCTGAGCTCAACCTGTACATGGATGACCTGTACGTGGACAACCTCAGACACTCTTGCATAAGACTGTGAGATCATCTTGGGCATGGTATACAATGAAAGGAACATCTTGAAGTTCCTCCAATTTTTACTAGGGATGGCTCATCTGTAGTTAACAATACTCGTTGATTCCTGTTTTTGGTCCATCAAAACTCAACCATTGGATTAGACAGAAAACAAGAGATGTCTAATGTCTTAATTAAACCGAGATTAGATGGTAAGATTAGCTGCCAAACCACACCTTAAATAGGTTAAAAAAAGGTTTGGTGGTTAAAGAAATCTGGAATATCCTCAGGTATAAGCCGGTTCATTGATTCACAGAATTGTAAGCAACAAAAGACGCATCTGTACTGACCTAATCCCACAAGAAGACAACCCTGAGTCACATGATGAGTCACAATCTGATTGCGTTTTACTTAATAAACCGTCCACACACGTTCACCAGCCCATCTCCAAGGTGCCCCACCCCGGGCCTCCGTTTGCACTGACTTTCCCCCTCGGTGGCCCTTTGTCATGTTGCAGGAGGGTCTATCAAGATAAATTAGCAGGCTGCTCAGAACGTGGGGGTCTGCACTGAGTGCTTTGTGTTCGATCAGACTGGCTATTCAGCCCTGCCAAAACAGGAAGGACAGCCAGGGCTTCACATGGTGCCCCCAGTACAATAGGCTAAGATAGATGACATCATGGCCATGGTTTTGGAGTCACATAAGGATTTCGGATGTTTCTATGTGTCCACTGTTTCCTGTACACTTTGGGCCATCGTCAAGTATTGAGCGTATTTAGTTTTACGTTTTAAGGTCTGGACCAGGGAAAGGAAAGGGGATCAAGAAATGGGGGAGGGAAAGTACACAGCAACGATAATGCAATCCAATAGAAATCAACAAGTAAAAGAACCTTACAGGAACCTTGCAGACCAGATGCAGCTTCTCTTTCATTTCTGTTGTAGTTATTCCCCAACGTAACACCATGTTATTCCCCAACATAACCACTAACTCTGGTGTCTTTTTCACTGGAACATTCAATTTGCGCATAGTACTGAATTTTATCTAAATGGACTCAAATTAGGAATTAACTTGTGGACCACAAGAAACAAGAAATGCTTAGCCAGATGTTTTTTTTTTAACCCATATTAAAATAATCTTCTCCAAAAATGCACAGAGCTCCATATCAAAGCAAAAGAGGATTCAAAGCTTTTCTCAGATCCTCAGCCATACTGTAAAGCCTGCTTTCTCTCTCTTTTTCTCTCCGCCACATTCCCTGTGGTTTGCAAATCTCTCTGGTGCATGGGAGTGCTTCCTTTTAGACCCCTAAAACTAGAGAGATTCTCCAATCAGTGCTGTGGAAGGGAGAGGCCCAGCTGACCACATAAGGTTATGTTCTGAAATGTGTAGGTTACAGAAACTGGGATGTTTACAAAAAATCTTCATGGTCTTTCAAATGTAAGAGTAGTTATTTATTAGTGGTGCGAATCTCTCAGTGTCTGGCGATTCGTTTTGATTCCGATTTTTGGGGTGACAGTTCGATCCAGAATTGATTTTTGATTCAGGAATTATTTTTCTATTTAAAATAAAAAAAATTACAAATATATGAATACAAAAGTAAACACAGACTTCAGTCTACCACAGTGTATTAACCTTTAACTGTAAATAAAACACAGACTTTAAAGTCATAGTGCATTACTGTATCATTTTGGCTGAATGGACTGCATGCTAGCGGCCTCCATTCAGATGAATGGATCTGCTAATTAGCTTTATGTATGGTGGCCTATACGGCCTTCTTCTATGGTGGCCGAGTGGACACGTAATGTGATATGCAGCCCGCTCGGGAGTAGGAGCGACAAAAAATAAAACTTAAATGCATTGTAAAATTAAATTTGGGGCATTTTGAATCAATTCAGATTCGCCAGGACTAGGAATCACGATTCTTCAAAGAATTTAGTCAATCCTCACAACTGACATGACTTGACTGAAATGCCGGGAGCAATGAAAATGAAAATCGACTATTCTGCCTTACTGTGTTTGCACACAGAAGGAATGTGACCTCTGCATTTAACCCATCCATGCAGTGAAACACACACACACC
>JAOVVF010032612.1:0-10101 GCA_028565595.1 Duopalatinus emarginatus | reverse complement strand
TATATAATTAGGGTTGCCAGGTTTCAGCAAATAGTCCAAGCAAATCAGACATTGAAAATGAAGCCACATTCCTCTTGTTCAATTTGGTGTAAAATGTGTGACTCTGGCAACACTTCTGTATGATACCTCAAAACGCAATGATGAACCCAAACAAACTAAACAATGGAGACCCATTTTCTGCCATTCGCCTGATGATCATGATCACTGTGGTGACGCATTTCTTATATATATAGACATTATACACTCCATAATCCCCCTTTCACCATGCTCTTCTTTATAGTACATTGTACAAAAGAAACGGCTCTGTACATCATAGACACAAATATGTAGACATGATGGGTGTCTTTGAGCTCATGCATACCGAAGTAGGCGGTAGCACACATTCTGAGTTTGTTACTCCAACCCCTGATGCTGCCTGAGCAAGCAACTCGAACAGAAGCAGTGATCGCTTGCATGTGACTTGGAATCACATGGTAGCCTTCGCCCTCCCTGGTTGGTCGCTGTCTGTTTTATGATAGAAGAGAGAGATCTAATGGGTGGGAATAATCTGTTGGCAATGAACGTCATACTTCCTGTAGAACGGTCCACAATTCTGAGAGCTGGTGATCTGGTGTGAATGACAAAACCCCAAACTCAGATGAGTGTTCGTCTAACTATAGATGTGGTGTCTTTAGACGTGTGTGGAGGTGCATTGTCCTGCTGGAAGAGGTCAAACCCATCGGAATGAATGCAGGACATCTTGCATACAACTGGTGTAACTCATCAGAAAGGAGACACATATAGTGTTCACCTGTCAGAGACGTTTGTAGATGTACCAGGGATCCCATGGAATATCAGTTAAATAAAGCCCATACCATTATGGGGCTTTCACAGATGTCTATTGCTTTATATATACACAGTTGTGGGCACATCCAATGACGTGCATAGGTAGGGTTGCTATGTATTTTGCATAGACAGTTTTTCTGGCACTTTAATGTATATAACTTTTTGTCATCTTCACACTACTCATCTGTTTGTCTGTATTTCGTCCTCCCTTCCTTCTCTTTGTCTCCACACACTCCAGAGGCTGTGAAATGAATTATAAACTGTTATTAGTATTGAATTATTAGTATAGATGCTAATATGTGAATCCATGTATTGAACACTTCATGACACTTCCACAAAGGATGAGGTGACGCGTGGTAAGGTGAGACACTTTAGAAGTTCAAATTGGCACCTTTAAGCACTGATGTTCTTTGTGAAAGGTCCTAGAAACATCTTCATCTCCACTTAGACAGAGTGCTGAGGAGCAGCAGACAATAAAGTCAGAGATAACTGTGTGTGTGTGTGTGTGTGTGTGTGTGTGTGTGTTAAATCCTGACCCTCAGTGACCTCCTAGACCAGACGTGGTATCAAGCCTGTGAATTGTGTGAGTGATGGACAGGCTGAAGCGGAGAGTGTTCGTGTCTGTGTGGGCTGTGTTCAGATGAGTGTTTTGTGTGTGTGTGACTCACTGCGCTATAGACAGACACACACACACACACACACACACACACACACACACACACACACACACACACACACCGACTCCTGCAGTGTTTTAATCTGTCATGTACCACCATCATGATTCTGGCAGCTCTCACCTGTCCTGCTTCCTCTAACACATCTATACACACTGATTATCTACACACACTCTGATCATCTACACACACTTATCATCTACACACACACGCACACACACACACACACACACACACACAGATCATCTACACACACTAATCTTCTACACACACACACACACACACACACACACACACACACACAGATCATCTACACACACTAATCATCTACACACACAGAGATCATCTACACACACTAATCATCTACACACACAAACACACACTGATCATCTATACATACTGAACATCTACACACACTCTGATCATCTACACACACTAATTATCTACACACCCTAATCATCTACACACACACACACTGATCATCTACACACACACACATATCTACACACACTGATCATCTACACACACTGATCATCTACACACACTGATCATCTACACACACACTGATCATCTACACACACTAATTATCTACACACCCTAATCATCTACACACACACACACACTGATCATCTACACACACTAATCATCTACACACACACACACACTGATCATCTGCACACACTAATCATCTACACACACATTAATCATCTACACACACACACACTGATCATCTACACACACTGATCATCTAAACACACTGATCATCTACACACACACACACACACACTGATCATCTACACACACTGATTTCTACACACACACACTGAACATCTACACATACACACACACACTGAACATCTACACACACACTGATCATCTACACACACTGAGCATCTACACACACTAAGTGTTTGTAACATCTGCCCACACACACATTGATCATCTACACACACTGATCACCTGCACACACACACACTGATCATCATCACACACTGAACATCTACACACACACTGATCATCTACACACACTGAGCATCTACACACACTAAGTGTGTGTAACATCTGCCCACACACACACTGATCATCTACACACACTGATCACCTACACACACACACTGATCATCTACACACACTGAACATCTAAACACACACTGATCATCTACACACACACACACACACTGAACATCTACACACACACACACACACACACTGATCATCTACACACACTGAACATCTACACACACTGAGCATCTACACACACTAAGTGTGTGTAACATCTGCCCACACACACACTGATCATCTACACACACTGATCACCTACACACACACACTGATCATCTACACACACTGAACATCTAAACACACTGATCATCTACACACTCATAGGTCGTTTCACACTCAAGGGTATTTCTGTACCTGGGGAAGGTTTGCTCTAAAGTTCACTACATTTGGTGGAGGATGAAAACTCTGTTCCAGCCCTGGAGGGTCTGGCAACACTGGAGATGAAAAAAATCTTGGTGTATATCCTCTCTTTGTCCTGTAACGTGATTGGTGGTCTGTTTGGGATATTTCTTTATGCCTTTTCGCATTAAAGGTGCAGTTAGTTATTTTGAAGGAAAGAATTTTTCCATGTGACACCATAAGCCCCGCGCCCAAACCAGCCCAAGAATCAGGCTTTGGTATAGACTCTTGCGAAAAATCACTCAAGGTTCTTAGCTGCTTGGGCGTCTTGCCCAGGGGCACTTCATTCATGTCTTGTAGGTGTGGGAGATCAAACCAGCAGCCTTCTGGTTACAAGACTGGTTCCTTAACCTTAAGCCATGCCTGCCACACATGGCTGAAAGGGTGATATGCACATTGAAGCATGCACATTAGAGCTTAGCTCCAGGCAGCAAAAGATAAATGAATGAGATAAAGAGTTGTTCATATATATATGTTTTGTTTTTTTATTATTTTGAAGTTATTATATTTGATAGATTGTTTAAAATTGTAATATTGTGTTTTAAAGAATAGACTATAGGCTATAGACATGAATTACATGATTTTATAATCACACAGAATTAAGTTCAAAGCTAGTCAAATCATTTAACTGATGATCAAATGATTCTTTAAATGATTCTGAGAATGCTCTAATGTCATAACTAAGATACAATTACACATATTCTGTATTTATCCTCAATTTCACAATCATAGAAGGTCAGTGGAACAGTGTACTCTCTAGTGTACAGTAGACAAAGTGACGGAGGAAGTCATTGACTTCTTTACACAGACACACAGCTAATCTGTATTAGCATTCCTCTCACTGCCATGTATGTCTGCTGTGAGAGAAAACAGCGTCAAGCTTTAGCCAGACGACTCTTCCGTTCCCGTCCACATCATCATGGAGGGGACGTCCGCCGGAGGCAGTGTGTACCTGCGCTATGTGGAAATGATCAATTAGTGAAGCACGACTGGAGCCTGCACAGTGGAGTGACTGAGAGTCGCTAATGCCTCTGCAACACCAACACCAGCATTAAAAACACACACACACACACACAGGACCAACACCAGGCTACACTGCTTTTCTACTGAACTGGTACATATCTAAAAATCAGTATGGACAAGCAAATTCATAGCTGTAATGTTTTGAATATGGATTAAAGTTGCGGTCAGTGATTTTGATGCTAGCTGCTTTAAAACCGATCCTAGAAAGATCAGCATTGGAAAGTGTCCAAAATATAATATAATGAGACATTATGTGTCACTCATATTTTTCTATGCGAAACAATAGTACCCGAAATGTCCACTTGTTTGTTGAGTTTTGTCAGTTTTAGGAATTGCAGGGGACTTTCTGGTTCCAAGGCTGGTTCCTTAACCACAAGAATATGGCTGCCCCCAAACTCATCAATGGTTTTCTACATTGAAATCTTAAAGGAGATTAAAAAGGAGAAAGTAGAAAAGGAGAAAGATTTATGCCTAAATGAAGAAACCTAAGCGGAGGCTTTATTTTCCTTCATATGCCTATTTAATGACCAGATGAAATGAATCCACAGTTCACAGGAAGTTGAATCAGTTCACCTGGACTTAAGCTTTAGTAGGAAAAAAGTTTCATCATTTATCCAAATGACTTCATTAGCCTCGGCTGGTTGTAAACTTCCCCAACCTTGTATACAGCCCATTTGGGTAACGACCATAACCAAGACTGTTGCATAACAATGGAACCGGTGATCAGTTCATATGCAAATTATGCAAATTGTTAACCATTGAGTCCTGGCCTGATGAGGTGTGTGCCACCTTACGAGTAGAAGGTCCTCGGTTTAATTCCTGCACCAACAAGAAATGACTGAAGTTCCCTTGAACAAGGCACCACACCCCCAACTGCCCCAAGGGCTCTGTGGATGGGGTTGGCCAGCGTTTTGGGCAAGTTTGCTCACTGCCCCCTAGTTTAAGTGTTTTACTACACGGATGGGTTAAATGAGGAGGTCAAAATCCTATGTGTGTACAAGCACAGTGGTCGATAAGTGGTTCACCTCCACTTCGCCAATGGCTGTTTGGTTTTTTTTCCAGTATACAGTTCTCCAGACACTTAACAGCATACCAAGAACCCATGGTTCTAATGTGTCATCACTCATTTATATAAAATGCAGATGTTGTTTGCTCATTCTGTTTATTATAAAAGCAATACAGCCCTTATTACACAACTTTGGGGTGGTAAACGTCACTCTGCTTCATCACAGTCGTCATCTCTTTTGTTGCTTATTTTTCTGCATCAGCACCACACACAGTGTTTTATATACCGTAACTTATGTTCTAATGCTAACACAGTCTCTATAATGCTAATGAGTGAGAAAAGGTAAGTGATTTACACTGATCTGTCTGTGTGTGTGTGTGTGTGTGTGTTGGTAGGTGTGTGCGTGTGTATTCGTGCTTCATTTGTGCTCTTTGAGTTCACTCAGCTTTACGCCATGCTTTCTGGCAGCAGGTTTGTCCAGGTGGTCGTATCCATGCTTCACTTGTGCCCTAGATTTGCCATCATGTCTACGCTCTGGCTAACAGGAAGCTTCTGTAAAAACTTTTTTGTTCTGATACTTTTTTCCCTGTCGTCTTTTTTTAATACATGTTTTTGATGGCCTACATTTTTACCACATTGTTGAATCTCACCTTCAAAAAATCGTGCATTACAAGTTGTGTATCCATAGTGACGGCACATCTCGCCAGAAATAGTCTAAAGGAGCTGTATTGCATTTCTGTAATGAATAAATGGACCTGTCAGAGTTAATAATTCAGAATCCGCACACATATGAACGCAGCTTTAATGAAGCATGTGCTTGAATTTGTTCGTTTTTTTAATGTAATTAACAGATCTCTCAACACACCTGGTTCGACTCATTATCATAATTAGGAATTCCTCCAGGAGTTGAATGAGCTGGATTTGAAATAGGACATGAACGTGAGGTTTATTATATGAGGTCAGCTTTAAAACAGTCGGAAAGAAGTATTTATTTGTCTCATATACAATACATCAGCAGTTCTAAAACAGGGAACCACAGCCCCCCAGGAGACCGCAAGGGGGCACTCAGAGGGCCACAGAAAAGCATTAGAGGTCGTATCTCTTGTTTACAACTTATTTAGCCATAATTTAAAACTTGATCCATGATTTAAAAAATAATTATTATTTTAAAACCATTTTCTTGAGATGTGATGGCTAGTGGCATCTTTGGAAAAGCTGAGGAGAACCTGTTGGAATTATCAAGCAATCACATTTTCAGAATGAAATTTAAACAGCACAGCACAGTTTTGGGCCACCTTTGGCAATGAGTACAAGGAACTGATGATGTTGCCTTTTCCAACAACAAATCTTCGAGAGACGTCTTTCGCATCATGATTTCACTGTGATGTATTTTAGCAGTTCTAAAACCTTTTTAATATGGAGACACCTTTGTGGATGGTAAGTGCGAATGTGCTGCCAGAAAAAAAGAGAAAAACAAATAACAGGTTTTGCATACTTTTTTCTCACTGAGATGTCCTACCTCAGTGAGATGGCTGGTTTGAAACCTGGCTTCTGGTCCCTGCTGTCCACAACACAGCTACCTAAACAGGTACCATTTGGACCATTGGGACATAAACTCTTCAAGACCTCTGAAGGTGTTCTGTGGTATCTGTGCCACAAAGACATTAGCAGCAGATCCTACCATGGATCTTTTGTGGGACCAAGCCAGATGGTGTATCCTTCACCAACCACACACATCAGTGAGCCTTGGGCCCCATGATCCTGTCTCTGGTTCACCGGTTGTCTTTCCTTGGACCAAATTTGGTAGGTATTAACCACTGTATACTGGGACGCACCCCACAAGACCTGTTGTTTTGGAGACACTCTGGATCAGTTGTGTAGACATCCTATTTTTTTTCTTGTCAATTTCTTACAATTTTCCTGTTTCCAACAGCAGTTGGGAAGTAAGTTGCCTTGCTCAAGGGCACTTCTGGTGTGTCTTGTTCATACTGGGATTAAACTGGCAAATTTCCGGTCACAAAACTGGTTCCCTAAACTTTAGCTCATGGCTCATTTACATAAAATCTGTATTTTTGAGATTTGAATTTTGAAGAGATCTGTTTTTTTAATCTATAGTCAAATCCAAAGCCTGTAACTTTAAACATACAGTACAAGCATACACCTAGTGTAATTTCAGAAAAAGTGAAACACACCTCACTGCTTCAAATCATCAGGATATCACTGAAATGACACAAAACGATGTGTGTTTAATTTCATTTATTTGGCTTGTGAATTATCTGGCTGTTTGACCGCTTTGTATCAATGTAGAAGCCTAGTTCACTAATCAGCTCACAGCTCACTCTTCTGTGACATCGTTTCTGTAAGAACACACTGGAACAGATGGACAAACGCTTGAAAAGTCCGAGCATCATCCCAGACACCCTCAGGGTTAATGTGTGTAAATGTCATGAGTAATGATGTAGCTGAAGAAAGGTCAGAGTGTGAGCTCGTGGCGCCTTGGCACGCGGTCAGAAATTCATTCCAGTCGCTCGGAGCTATGCGGTGAAGTTGGTCAAGGTTAGAAATGTGGATGTAGATGAAGCCAGATCCAGCACTGATGTAAGTGTGTGCTTGACACACACCTTGTCTGCTGGGAGAAGTGTATTATTACTGAGTCATGCTGTTTGGGGGAGAAGCTAAAAATAACTCATCTGAGGACTTTGTCCGAAACATATATAATTACATAAAGAAAGTTCTTCATATACAGACTTGATGTACTGGGTTCACAACTCATCTGAGAGTTTTCCCAGTAACATCTAAATCACCAACATTAACCACAAATACTCACCTTTACACCTGGGAAAAACCAGTAGGAGTAAACAAAGACAGGAACAGTTTTTACGACATAAAAACAGCTCTGACTCATCAAGGCATGGACTCCACAAGACCTCTGATGGTGTTCTGGTGTATCTGGCACCAAGAAGTTAGCAACAGGTTCTCTGATCAGACCAATTGGTCTAGTCTTCTTTGCACAAGCAAATCACAGAGTCCTGGTCTCCCATGACCCTGTCACTGTTTCTCCAGTTGTACTTCCTTGGGCTAGTTTTGGTAGGTACTAACCACTTTAAACTGGGACACACCCCATAAGACATCACAATTTGGTCACTCACATCTTTATGCTTGCCCATTTTTCCCGCTACTAACACATCAGTTTTGTGAACTGACTGCTTACTACTGTCATATATATCCCAGCCCTTGACATATGCCACTGTAATGAGATAATCAATGTTATTCACCTGACCTGTCTGAGAGTTTGTGGTTTAAATGTTGGCTGATTGGTATATAAATGAGGAGCATTGAAATAAACACCTTCATTATTCAGCAGCAGGGGCATCTCTACTGGGGCCAGTGGGGCTGGGCCCTGCCAGATATCACTGTAGAGCAGTGCCAGAGATGCCACTGAACAGCAGTTTATAGAATAGCACTTGATCCAGCACATAGTGTTATTTTATATTTCTATTTTAATATTGCACCCAGCAGTTAACTTATCTAAACAGTGTAAAGAAGCCGCGGACACTGACTCAAGGTCTAAGGCTTGGTCACGGTTTTACTTTCCTATTTTCAATTCTCATTAATAAAGTGTTTTTTGTTTAATCCGATGCACTTGTCTGTAAAGAAAACATGCCCAGATTCTAAAGCATTACACTTATAGTCTGTGTCTAGATCATTTGTATTTATTATTACTATTATTTTAAATATTGGATGTCCTTGCTGAAAAAAAAAGCCTTTCATGCACTTCAGATGGATGATCTTAATAATTAAATAATCTATTTATCATTTTTGAGTATGTATTATCAGGCTTGAATGACACTTTGTTATTTTTTTTTTGTGTTTTTTTGCCAAAACATACCCTGTAGTAGCAAAACTGGTGGTGGTGGTGGCTCCATAATGATATGTGGTTCGTTTAGCTGACATTCCATGGGACCCCTGGTACATCTACAAACGTCTCTGACAGCTGAACACTATTTGTGTGTCCTTTCTGAGTTCCACTTGTTCATGTCCTGCATTCATTCTGATGGGTTTGTCCACTTCCAACAGGACAATGCACCACCACACATATCTAGAGACACCAAATTATGGTTAGAGAAACACTCATTTGAGATTGGGGTTTTGTCATTCACACCTAATTTACCAGATCTCATTATGTTATTGAACACATCTGGAATGCCATGCAACATTCTGTTGAACGCAGAAATCCTACACCTCAGAATACAACAGAATTATGACCATTATGCCATGCCCCATAGAGGTATTAGACTAGTATACTAGTCTTCTGGTACTTCAGTGTACATTTCAGTGTGGCATATTACGTTTAGGCCAAACAGTAGCTCTGGATGTATATCTGTTCTTTAGTCAAGTCAATATAAATAGGGTTAAATAAATAGGATTAGATACATAGAGTTAAATAGACCCCACCCTCTGCATGCTTGACTCTTAAATCATTTCTGAACGTATGTCTGACAATGTGTGATTTGAAATTAGAGAACCTCCCAACTCGTTTTTCTCTCACCTGCCACCATCCTGTCATCCCGTCATCTCTCTGGTAATCCCGGCTGACTGTAGTTTCTGTATTCATCCTGATTCTGTATCAGATATACTCTGATTCCATTAGCCAGCTCATAATAAGGGTATTGGTAATGCAGATAGCATCATGTTATATTAATTTTATCCAGTTTAATGCTTGAAGCCAAAGGCCATAGAGTGTGGATCTGGAATTGAATTCTTATAGGTTTGATGCTCAGGCTGTTGAAAAGAGTTTCAGTACGAAACGATTTCCATTAAGATCTGACTGCGTTTACATCCAGACCCAGTAACAGTGTGTGTTTCTGTTCCCTGAGTGATAGTGTATGAGATCTAATGCTCTATAAATGTTTTAGATGTCTGAGGAGAATTGAAATGAAGTGTGTGTGTGGTTGTGGTTCCATCCAACTTTATTCATACTACTAGAGTACCTGATCCTGAAACAGACACTGTGAATTACATTAATTTATTTTTTACATGCATAAGAGAAGAAAGAAGAACAAAAATTATATACACCTTAGGTCCTACAAACAATGTTGGTGGTAATGTAAG
>JAOVVF010032611.1:0-10101 GCA_028565595.1 Duopalatinus emarginatus | reverse complement strand
TCACTATGTACTGTACAACACTGTATATGGTTGAAATGACAATAAAAACTACTTGACTTGACTTGACTTGACTTGACAAATGGCCATAGGAACTTTAGAAACTTTGTCGGAAGTTTGTTGCCAATTACTTTTTGTACATTTTTTTCTTTGAAAGATTGGTTCTAAAGCTGCAACAGTGAGGGAGGAGAGAAAAAGAGAAGAATAAAGGTCTGATTTCTGACAGCTAATTATGAGCTGCATGTCTTATGTACAGACATTATTTAGGCTATTGACAATCTGGTGCTTATGTATCAGCAATAGTCATTTCGGAGTGACAAACATTTCTTTTTTTTTTCAAAAGGGCTATTAACTATTAACTATTTTGTGAGACTGGGTAAAATGTTGTAACATGCTGTGTCTGCTGCAGAGGGACTTTTTGCATTCCACACCACAAAGCATCACACTCACATTATTCTCATCAGTGAAACTCTGCACTTTCCTCTAAATTTTACGTAGTGTACTATGTTTAACATGACATGGCAAAACCTGCACCAAAATAGTGAGCAATACATCTGACCTAGAGCCTTTTAGATAACTCATTATTTAACTCATTATTTAACACTCAGTGTCTGTTTATTGAAATGTTTGTTAACATTTAGTAGTGTTGGTTGTGTGGTACAGCGGTAACATCATTGGCTCCCATGTGAGACCTGGGTTCGATTTCTGGTCTGGGCAGCCGGTCTGTGCTACCCCAATAAGGGTCCTTGGGCAAGACTCCTAACACTATGTTGGCCTTCCTGTAATACCAGTAACCTTGTAAGTCGCTCTGGGTAAGAGCGTCTGCCAAATGCTGTAAATGTAGTGTCCTAGATAGAGTGCATGCAGTATTTGAGACGGGATGACAGTCTCTACCAATACAGCAGATTAAACAAGCTAGCTAATGAAGCTAATCCTCTGTCTCTACCTCTTCTTAGTTTTGTCCGGACTGTCCCTCCCGCAGACAGACAGACACAGTGTCCAGTTTACTACATCATGGTGTAGCAGCTTTCTTCTTTTTCTTTGATCTTCTTTTCTTATTAAGATGATGTTTATACTGGTCTACCCAGCTCAGGTCTACCTCTCGGATCACTGTGAATAAGGAGAGACCTTATAATATATAGAGATATACCACTCTATTGGTCTTGTATGGCTTAAAATAACTGCCCAGAGGCGTTACCAAAAATGGCAGTGAGTGAACAGACTTGACAAAAATTAAACCAGTGGTAACGCTTTAATTCCAGAAGAGTGTGTGCATGGCTTACTTGTGTGGAAAATGCTTGGCTTTGAGAGGGATATGACGCTAAACAGAGTTATTATTAATTATTAATATTATTAACATTAACAGAGTTAATATTGTGACGTCACAGGGCATCTGTGAAACCAGACACTGTTGATATGCTTGTGCTCCTGTCAGTAAACCTGCACTAAAGAACAGACAGAGACAATGAACACAGCTTTTTTTAGAACTAAACTCTGTTTAGCTTATTATTATAATTTTTTTTGTTATATATTTATTTATTTCTGTTATTTTGTCTTTTCATTTAGGTACGGCCTACAGATGTTTTATTGAGGTTTCCATTACAAGATATACTTAGTTACAACGATGTCTGCAGGGTGCAGCAAATATTTCTTAAACATTCAGTTTGATAATGAGTTAGATAATGCAGCGTGTTCTTTTTGGTGTTACAAATTAAATATGCTGTTATGGTTTTTATAATCTCGTATTGCATATCGAATATCGCCATTTCTTTTAGGCATATGGAGATACAAGGTTTTTTGTCATATTGCGCAGCAACATGTAAAACAAAGGGTTTTTTAACCTTAACTAAAACTCAGGTTCAGCGCAAAATAGGTGAAAACCATCTAAACAACCATGAACACAAAACTGGTGTAAAACAGTGAACAGGAAAAAGTCAATACTCAGGGTACAGATAGCGGGTGCAGTCGGGAAATGCAGTGCTCGGGTGACCGTACTAGAATTTCTGCGAACTGGAGTCTTGGTTTGTCTGTTGTGCGTTTTTAACAGTTACTAGTAACATAATGCTTCTGGATGTTACAAACCAATCATGTAAATGTAAAGCCATATTATATATTTTATAATGTCTGTAGCCGTTACTTGCTGTGAAAAGACATTTATTGAACATTTTTGGAAGGAGTCTCCAGTGTCAGTGTTTCATAACAGTCAGGTAAAGCTGTAAATATATATTGTCCAACATGGGAAATATAAATAAAGTGCATATCATGCCTCTGTCATAGGTGACACGTGTAACACATGTATAGGCAGTGGAAAGGCAGAGCAGTGAGATTTTGCTTGTGTACTTTACTGTATTGGATCTTTTCCTGCATTTAGTTTTTGAATAAACAGCATGAAGGCAGGAGACAAATGTATTTCTTTATCTCCCTTAACTGTCCTTCTTTGGCTTACTTTTCATTCGATGTCCTACTTCCTTAAAATCCCAGCCTGATGCTGATATCAAAATCACTCACACATAAAGGACACATAAAACATCACAGACATACAGTACAGTTTCACATACTATCTAGGGATACATCCAAACATCATACAGTGATTGTCATAGATAAAAAGCACCCACAGTGATACACGGTACACAAGCTGTGTCAGTGCGATTGCT
This sequence comes from Duopalatinus emarginatus, assembly GCA_028565595.1. Classification (NCBI taxonomy): domain Eukaryota; kingdom Metazoa; phylum Chordata; class Actinopteri; order Siluriformes; family Pimelodidae; genus Duopalatinus; species Duopalatinus emarginatus. The sequence goes on along the minus strand of JAOVVF010032611.1, from coordinate 7,450 downwards.
ATATAAGACACGTCATGCAGTGACACACACACTGGACTAACTGACATCACTGTCTCATTAGTCTAGACGTGTGTATATGTGTAAGCAGAAGTCTGAGGAGGTTTGTGTATTTGGCAGATGCATAGCTGGCAGTGACGATTTCATCCTCTTATGAAGACAGCATAATCACAAATCCTGAAGCTCCATGAGTGCAAATCACACAGCCTCAGATTCACCATCCTGTACAAATCAGAGTTAGAAAACAATAATCCAGTTTAGTTCCATTTGTCATCCGTTTTCGGTTTGATTAGCAGCAAGCCACATGAGAATCTAGAGTCAAATACACTTAAGTGGCAGAAAAGCTGGTAGTGTAAAAAAACTGGTAGTTAGGGCATAAGAATGTAGTTAGGGCATAGAAATGCAGAACTATGACAGGGCACAGACTTTATGAGCTTACGGAAGCAGTGACTTAAGTGGAAATGGTGAAACCCCAAACCCATATTATGGCATCTCTAGACATGACATGCAGGACGTGAATGGGTGTAATGTTTGTAGATGTACCAGGGGTCCCATGGAATGCCAGATAAACAAACCAAATACCATTATGGAGCTTCCATAAATGTCTATTGCTTTATATATACAGTATAAATGCACTGGTGAATGCAACCAGTGACATGCATACATGGTGTTGTTAAAGGCTAAGCACCACCTAATGGACCTCCCTGGTGATCCCATATGGTTTTAAATACTGAAATATAGAGACATTAATTAAAATGAACATAGCAGCTTATTTTGCTTGAAAATTTACGATTTTAATTAAATCAACAGAAAAACTTATTTCTTAAATTTGTAAAAAATTAAAGATTTTCTGACTACCAATTATCACAAGTTAGGTACTTAAATTCCTCTGTATTTATGTGTTTGACACTTTCATTTAAGTTGGTGCTTAGACTTTACGTATTTTGGATAGAAGGGCCGTAAGGGAGCATTAGGGCGGGCCACAGAAAAGAATTAGAGGTTGTATCTCTTTTTTATAATGTCCATTTATCATTAACTTATTTGGTCATAACTTAAAACATGATCCATGATTTAAAAAATAATTATTATTTTTAAAATAATTATAATAATAATAAAAAAAAAACTTTAAAATACATATCTGCAAGCCAATCACAATTCACAGTCGGGTTGTCTAACACCACATTAGACAAGTCTGTAATTTTTGTGGAAATTTTTTGGCAAGTCTGCAATTTTTTGTGGAGATATCCAAGAAAATGAATAATACCTCATAATGACAATAATACCACTTCATGATACCTCTTCACGTTTTGAAATGGTTCTCCAGTCTTTTAAATCTTAACCCATGTTTGCATCCGTCTCTGTCCCCAATCAAAACACATACTGGAAAAGCATCAGCACACTGCATGAATCTCTCCAAAGTCAGATAATCAGATTGGTCTCAGACATGAAGCCAGGTTATTACAGCTTAATATGCATTTCTCAGGTGCAGGGATGATATTGGTTCAGTGTGGTAATTCCATGTTTTTTGTTTAGATTGTTGTTTAGTGTTAGACTTTTCTGAATTCACTGGGTTCAATATTCCCCAGGATGCAAAAAAAGGGGGGGGGGGTGCTGGAAGATCACATAAGATGAATGCTGTGTGTATGAAACAGTTTCTTTACCTTCCCTGAAGCTCGAGAGTTGAGGCCAAGAAAAGAAAACACTGCATTGGCTTCTTTAGACAGAAAAAAGTCTTCATAATCCTAAAATACAACATTAAAGAAGCAGTTTGTCATTTTTGCAACTGTTGCTGAAATTATTCAAAAGCCTCTTTATTTAACTACTTTGTTAAAACAACATCTGCCTTAGGAGTTGTCAAAGCGAAAATTAATTAACGAAAAACAATCCAAATAGGCCAAAAAACCTGGACCTGAATGGACCTGAAATTGATCAAAAGTCCAATTCTTAACCACTGAGAACTGCTATTTTAATGACCGTGTGCAATATCAGGACATGTCAGACCAGTCATTTTTTGGCTGAGATCTTGGTGCTGACAGGAGAGTTGAACCACTCTGTAAAGTCTCCTCCAGCACATCCCAAAGCCTTTAAGTGGAGTTAAGGTCAGGACTCTGTGGTGGCCAATTCATGTGTGAAAATGATTTCTTATGCTCGCTGAATTCACAAGTTGAGCCTGACAAATCTTGGCATTGTTGTCCAGGAATGTATCCTTACTCTCATAGAATTACTGAGTCTCGACCTGACCAATTAAAGCAACCACATAACACTGCCTCCAGACACTCCAATCCATATGACGAGTGTTTTTTTTGGCCAGGCAGTGGATGTAATTAGTACAAATTTAAAAACACAACTTTACATAAAATGCACTCCTCCGACTCAGCAATCTAATAATCTAATCTAACTTCCCGTTCATTAAACCAGTGCATTCACACAAATTACCGAAGACACTACTCATTATTAGATGCATCAAGTCAGCATGCTCACTGTATGTTTGTGCATGTTCAGCAAAATTGAATGGAAACTTCACAACATGGAGCTACACTGATAAAAACAGGTATTTGGAAAATTCACAGAGGAAGGAAATAGCACTTCTGATCATGTGAGTGGTAAAAACGGGCCTGTTCATTCGTGAATATCAGGCAAAAAAAAAAATTTTTTTCAACCTAAAAAACACTGGTCAAGAGGCAAGGGTCAGGTCACTTGTAAACAGGCTTAATAAAGAAGATTCACTCGAAAGAGGCCCCAAATATTCTGTTGTAACTCCCAATAGGATAAAGCAAACAATGTGTGTTCCTCAGTATATGGAGCCTCGAACAAGCCAAAAACCGCTCCATGATCAAAAAGTCAGTAAAGGGTAAGCAATGTATCGGTTGCACATCATAGACCCCATAGATTTTCTTTGGACAATGAGCATGGCAGAAATTAAGTCCTTCTTCTATAACAGGGTAACTGAGCTGTACTCTAACACCCTGATCCTGAAAAATAGCATCAGTGTGTCAGTGCTGCTGTTGTTTCTTATGTTCGGTCTGATGTATTAGAAAATCACACTACCTGTGCTGAGCTGTGTTTACAAGTCATCAAAAGTACAATAATCAATAATACAGGAGTAAACCAGATTAGGTTTACTGACAACATTATGACGTGGTCTACTGATAAGTCCCGTTGCCCTGAATTGATACTCACCCCGCAGTAGACCGTTTCATTAAAGATCTGAGGGGGGAGCGGGTTGCCCTTCTCGGGTCGTTTCTCCTCTGGAACGTTCTTGTACATCCAAAGTCTCTGGTCCTCCAGCATGGTGATGTCCACCTCCTCAAAATTGATCCGGTTTGCCTCCAGAAAGCCTATGACCTCCTGCTGATGCTTTTTTACCTGAAGAATAATGTAAAACCCCTGACATGAAACAATACTAATAACTACACCAAATCATTAGGGATAAATTTAATGACGTGTTTCCATTCCTAAAACTGATTCAGCATGTAAGATTGAATTACATTTACGGCATTTGGCAGACGCTCTTATCCAGAGCGACTTACATTTATCACATTCATACAACTGAGCAGTTGAGGGTCAAGGGCCTTGCTCAAGGGCCCAACATTGGCAGTTTGGTGGTGGTGGGATTCGAACCCCAATCTTCTGATCAGAAGTCCTGATAAACTTTATTCATTCAGTCATTCATACTTGTATCTGCTTCCACTACTAAATCCCGACTTTATTTGTTTGTTCATGTATCTTGAGAAATCACTTCATCCTGAATCTGGAGTCTATCCTGGAAACACTGGGTCTGAAGTGAGAATACACACTGAATGAGTATGTAGTCCATCGTAGCAACACTGGGAACTTTATGCCATGTCATGGCTTTGAAGGTGCTTTCCATATTGTTCTACCACAGAAAGCCTTCAATCCATTTTTTTCTGAATCTGTGACCTAAATCTGTGACCTAATGCCCTTATGGTCACTGATAAATTAGTATTCATCAGTCGTTATAGAGGGTGGCATGGTGGAGCTGCATTTTTTGTCTGTGTTACACAGCTCCAGGGATCTGGGTTTGTGGGTTCGAGCCTCACTCTTGTCTCTGTAATGAGTTTGGTGTGCTCTTGTTGTGTCCATGTGAGTTTTCACTGAGTGCTCTGGTTTCCTTCAACCTCCTGTAAAAAACACTTTTAAAGGCTAATTGGATATGCTAAATTGCCCCTAGGTGTGAGTGTGTGACTAAATCGGTGTGTGTTTGTATTTAGTACCCTGCAATGGGGTATTCCAGGGGTATTCCTGCCTTGTGCCTGATGAGTGTGGATAAACCGTCACCCTGACGGACAAAGCGGATAAGATAATCACCGACTGACAGTTATCATGGAATAATAAATGTATACAAGGACTTGCAACGGCATACGCTCAACGTGAACTTATTAAAAAGAAGCTGATAAGTTTTTTTTGACTGTTTATAGCTGTTCTAATGCTGCATTCAAGTTGTCTTAGAACTGGGAAGTCAGAACTTATTCAACCTCTATGTGTATGAGCTGCAAAGATCAAAAAACATGGATGCATCCATGCTCTTCTATTAACAACAAATTGCACAGCTAACTGTGATGATTCATGTATACATGGGTCTCTTTATCTAGGAAAACAACTGGCCCTTGTAATCTTGTAATCTAGTGGTAATCTAGTGGTTAGGGAACCGGTCACGTGACCTGAAGGTCGCGGGTTCGATCCCCGCCCAGGGCAAGACACGACTGAGGTGCCCTTGAGCAAGGCACCTAACTCCCCAACTGCTCCCCGGGCGCTGTGGTTTGGGGTTGCCCCCCGCTCCGGGCAAGTGTGTACACTGCTCCCTAGTGTTCACTGGTGTGTGTGTGTGTGTGGGTCACATTCTTCTGTGTGCAAACACAGTAGGCAAATAGTTCACTTAAAAAATAAATAAATAAATAAAATTCCACCAAAAAGGGACGTGCAAATCACATTCCACAATATTTTGTGAAAAGCTACAAGGTGGCTGGACATATTAGCTTCATTTATTAGCATCATTTGTTAGCATTTGATGCATGGAAACTACACTTATTTAACCTAAAAACGCTATCCTCGCTATCCTAAGTGTCTTCTGATTTCCTCCTTATAATCTATATGAGGTGTTGGAGACTTGCAGAACGTCTCGGACTGTACTCTTCTTAAATCTAGCTTGGAAAAAATAGCCTACAAAACTGTCCTTCCTAAATACCTCCTCTATTACATTACCCTGGGCCAAGGCCCTACAGCCTGTCCTTTGCCTAGCATTTCTTTTAAAAAAAATACCTTGGGGCAATGTTTTACCCGAGGTCGTCCATTTACAAAAGTGTACCGAGTCACCGAGCCAGAAACTCACAAAAGGTACAGACACAGGTGTCCACGGTTTCCGTCAAATCACTGCAGGGTTTTCTGGGTTCTAAAGTTCACATGTAGCCGTCTCATATATTCCGGTCTCCATTTCTACATAGTCCTGATTAGTGACTTTACGGATGAGGTGCGTTTGTGTCTGGATTCATTAAGCAATTAGCTGTGTGTGTGTAGTTTCACTGACGTGTCGAATGCTGCCCATCAGGCATATTGTGTCAGAGACGCCACTGCAAACTGCACTTTTACAAACACACACGTGTTTTGCTGTAAGGCTATAAAGTGCACCAATATGGCAGGTATATTTTAGTACAGATTTTATTTCTATACAGCAAATCTGTGTTTCAGGTTCAGGACATTTTGTGCCACTATGATTCTGGGATTAATGCATAAACATTAGCTGTATATAGCATCTCTGCTAAAATGATTTCTCTTTCTCTCTCTCTCTCTCCCACACACACACACACACACACACACACACACACACACACACACACACACAGATCTGTGTGCATCTTTGTCTACGGGAAGGATAGATGGACTCTCTCTCTTTCCTGTCTTTGTGCTGACACTGCATATTGTGCTGCTGGACACACAGCATGCATTTGCTGATAAAGGCGTGTACACACAGACACACAAACACACATCACTCTTTAAAATGGCCTTTTAGTAACAAAGTAGTAAGAGAGAGACTGGGAGAGAAAATGAAAGAGAGAGTGAGATTGAGGGAGAGAGAGAGAAAGAGAGCGAGAGTGAGAGGGAGTGAGGGAGAGATTGAGAGTACAAGGTTAGAAGCATAATCCCATCCTAGGTTTTGTGTGTGTGTGTGTGTGTGTGTGTGTGTGTGTGTTTTACTCAGTTCAATCATGTGCATTCTCTGTATCTTTCCCTTACTCACTTATCTCTTCTTTGCTCTCTCAGCCTTCATATCCACACACCCATTGCACAAAAACACACCTAGCTTGAGGGTCCTTTCCAAAAGACCATGCACACACACACACACACACACACACACACACATAAAGACAAAACCACAGGCACCTGTCTGACCTTCAGATGTCTGCTCCACAGTAATTAAATTAGTGTGAGTGTGTGTGTGTGTGTGTGTGTGTGTGTGTGTGTGCATGTGTGTTTGAATGTGTATGAGTGTGTGTGTGTGTGTGTGTGTGTGTGTGTTTGAGTGCGTATAATATGACTGTCTTATCTTTATTCACCAGTTCGTCCATCACAAAGTCATTGTGTTTGCAAGACAGAGTGAGAGAGAGAGGGAAAAAGAGAGAGAGAGAGAAAGAGAGAGGTCTAAAAATAGCATCTTGCCTAAACAAGTCTGAGTTTTGTAGAAATATTGAGAAGAAAATGGGTGCATTACTCATTTGTACCATTACCTAATGCAGCGCCGCACTATAAACCACTCAGTCTAAAACATATACAAATAAAATAACCCTCATTGTCTGATGTGGACACATCTTACTCACTTCTTAGATGTCCAACAATCACTCATCATTACAGATATGAGATGTGCTCTGTGATATCGTAGAGCGTAACGCATTAGGAGTCAGGCTTGTGGGTGTGACACGTGTGCTAAACCGTGGCGATCGATCGACATTTCTCAGAACAGTTTGGACAGTAAACATGCAGTTCGACCACCCACACTTTTACTGCACATTTCAACTGCTTATGATCCCCACTAAGGGAGACGACACTGACATTATACCCAAGAGTCTGACTGAAGAGTTATGATCATAAGCAGAGGTCACTGGAGCACAAACAAAAGGCATTTACGACCGTTGTTAGGAGTTAAACAAAACACACACCTGTGCACACTTAACCCTTTACATGACATGAAACATACTAACCTAGGTTAACATAATGATGATAATAATACTAATACAACTGCTACTACTACTACTACCACTAATAATAATAATAATAAGAAGAAGAAGAAGAAGAAGAAGAAGAAGAAGAAGAAGATGACTACTACTACTACTACTACCACTAATAATAATAATAATAATAATAATAATAATAATAATAAGAAGAAGAAGAAGAAGAAGAAGAAGAATATGACTACTACTACTTCTACTACCACTAATAA
>JAOVVF010032610.1:0-10102 GCA_028565595.1 Duopalatinus emarginatus | reverse complement strand
GTTCTAGTAAGGATTCTGGCTGCTGCATTCTGGACTAACTGCAGTTTGTTTATGCACCTACTAGAACAACCAGACAAGGCATTACAGTAATCTAACCTGGAGGTAACAAAAGCATGAACCAGTTTTTCAGCATCATGTAGTGACATCATACTTGTGATCTTAGCAATGTTTCTAAGATGATAGAAGGCTATCCTGGTGATATTATCTACAAGAGCTTCAAACGAAAGACTAGAATCAATAATCACACCAAGGTCTTTAACAGCTGTACATGGTGTAACCAAAAGACCATCGAGAGTCAATAAAGAATCAGAAATGAATATGAACATAACTTTCACGCTACCACCTTTTCTAAGATCTTGGAAATGAAGGGAAGATTTGATATCGGTCTGTAATTAGACAGCTGGCAGGGGTCCAGATTAGGTTTTTTAATTAGAGGTCTAATAACTGCTAATTTAAATGATTTAGGGACATAGCCAACACTAAGAGACAAATTTATTATTTTTAAAATAGGTTTGATTATTTCCGGTAGTATCTGTTTGAGGAAAGTTGTCTAATATACATGTTGACGATTTTGATGATGACTCTGCATATGGTGTCAACAGTAATTAGAGACACCGAGCCAGCAAAGGCATTTAAAAAAATAAATGCAGCAGCATCTAAGGTAATGATTAAACCAAGAATTGAAGGTCAGGCGATTGATCTTTGATTTCAGTATCCTTGATTTCAAGTGAGTTATATGAAGCCAAATTTGCACACGTTATGTAAGACCGATACCATACGGAAAACCTACACAGGAGAATTACTACAACCAGGGAATGTTTAAAGTATGAAATTGAACAAAAAGAAAGCAAGATTGCCTTTATATGTGGTGAAAGGGATGTGAATGGCTAAGAAACATCCAGCTAGACTGGCGTGAGATCAAGACTGTGAGAACTGGGCACATAGCTAGTGACACTCTTGAAAATGTCCTAAATCATCATGCTGAAGTATTCAGCAAGGAATTGGGAATGCTGAAGGGGTTTGAAGCCTCGCTGACCCTGAAGCTAGGTCAGCAGCCGAAGTTCTGTCAAGTACAGGTAGGCCGTATGCGTTAAGACCAAAGGTGGATGCTGAGATAGAGCACCTATTTCAGCATGGAGAGATTTCTCCAGTTCAGTTCAGTGATTGGGCCACCCCCATAGTGCCGGTAATTAAGAAGAATGGTGGTGTAAAAATATGGGAAGACTTTAAAGTTACTATAAATCCTGCTCTGTGTGTTGAACACTATCCAATACCTCATATTGAGGACCTGTTTGCATCTTTGTCTGGTGGACATCGCTTCAGCAAAAAACCTTTTACAGGCCTACCTTCAGGTACCAGTTAATAAAGACTTAAGAAAATATCTCACAATAACCACCCACAAGGGCATGTTTTGCTACAACCTTTTTGGGATCACATCCCCTCCATCCATTTTTCAGAGAATAATGGATCAAGTCCTACAAGGACTTCCTAATGTCCATTGTTTTCTTGAAGATATCCTCGTCACAGGCCTGGATAAGGCACACCATCTGAGAAATCTTGGAGCAGTAGTGAGTTGTCTAGAAAAATTTGGTCTTTGAGTCCAGAAAGAGAAGTGTGAGTTTTTCAGGAGTTCACTTAAGTACCTAGGTCACATAATTAATTCAGCAGGACTCCACAAGTCTCCTGATAAGATCCAAGCTATTGTGGACATTCCTGTGCCGACGAACACTAGTCAACTACGCTCTTTCTTAGGTCTCATCAACTACAATGCACGCTTTGTTCCAAACTCATCAGCGCTTCTCCACTCATTGAATGCTTTGCTACACAAGGGTGTTAAGTGGAAATGGTCCAGGAAATGTGATGAGGCTTTCCGCAAAGCTAAAGAGCAGTTATGCAGTAAAAGTGTTCTGACACACTATAACCCGAGGCTTCCAGTTATACTTGCCTGCGATGCCTCATCCTACGGCGTGGGAGCAGTCATCTCCCACCGACTGCCCAATGGTAAAATTAACCCATAGCCTTTGCTTCTCGGACGCTTAGTAAGGCAGAGCCATCAGGTATAGATGCACATCTGACCATTGTAAGGCAGATGGTCTCTCACGTCTGCCTTTACTAGTGCAGCATAAAGAGAAACAAGGGACAGTTGACACTTTTCTGATTAATCACATCGAAAGATTTCCGATCCATTGTAAAGATGTGACTAGATCACCCTCTTTCAGGTACTGGAGATGGTGTCAACCGGACACTTTCCATCAGCTAAGGACTCTGATGGTAGCCTGGCACAATACCTCACACGAAAAGATTCAATTTAATTCAATTTTAATTGCATAGTGCTTTTAACAATGAACATTGTCTCAAAGCAGCTTCAGGGTTGTTTAATGTGGGGAAATCAAGTAATTGCTTCACCCAGATAACACCAGCATGTCCTTCAGGAACTCCATGTAGGACACCCTGGCATGGTTAAGATAAAGGCAGTGGCAAGGAGCTATGTGTGGTGGCCAGGCCTGGAAGCTTTGCACACGTCTTGATCTATTGAAACCGAGTGTGGCAGCAGTGGTAGATCAAGCACAGGAGGCCCAACAACACTACCGGGAAACACATGTGAAAGCAAGAATATTCAGTGTGGGTGATCTGGTTCTTGTTCGGGACTACAGGAAGGGGGAGGAAAAGTGGATGACTGGAACAGTGACATCTCAAGCAGGACCGGTGTCGTACCAGGTCGAAGTTGGATCGAAACAGCAGTGAAAACGGCATGCAGATCAAATGATGGCATCCCAGCATTGTACAATCTGCAGCTGACACAGAACCCACACCCACCACTGTCAGTCCAGCAGTGATGACTGAGACACCTCTTACTGTCACTGTAAAAAGCTTGCCACAGCAGACATTTAGCAGACATTATATTTGTAAAAAAAAGAAGAAAAAAAACAAAAAAAAGAAAAAGAAAATTTCAGCTGTACTGTTTGTTACAGATTTTTGTACTGTTTGTTACAGATTTTTTTATTTAACATACTGAATTACATGTTGTCACCTAACTGAATAAGAGGGGAGGAGTTGTGATGTATTGACAATTTATATTTGTCACACCACACCAGTAGGGCATGCTCTCCTATGTACTAATGTATTGAGTTGTTCCGAAAGGAGTAAACCAGTTTGGAAATACAGTAACCAAGCATGCAGACGTGTTTGTAAGGGCTGACATGTTGGCATTAGTATCTAATGATTTAGGCTGTTAATATCTTGACAAGATATAATAGTACTATACTGTATTTTATAATGAAATAAATTACAGTAACATGCAATAAGTTATGGGACAGCAGTATAATCGATATGTAAATTGATTATAAAGTGGCGTTACCTGGGAATGGCTTGGGAACACCCACACCTGTATAAGGTGTGAGGTATTGTCTTTTGAGTAAGGATAAACACTGGCCAGCATTCTCATGGCAAGGATAATTGAATTATCTGAGCTTGAACCAGGTATGACAGTGGGTATGAACTATGAAATGGATAGAACATTCCATTTCTGAAGTTGAGTGGACTTTTGCAGAGTGGCCGTCCGCAGGTGCTTAATGATTGTGACTGGCAGCATTTGGCTAGAATTATCTGTGCAAACAGACAAATGACTGGCAGAAATCACATACACATTAAATGTAGGAGGAACCTTATAGAATATGTGGGCAGAAGACCACCACAACACTGGACACAATGGCACACTTGGGCTTGTGAGGTCGCAACTGGTAACGTGTGGCATGGTCCGATGAGTCACTGTACGAATTGTTTTGGGCTGATGGTAGAGTTTGAAGCCATGGACCACAGTTATCAACAAGGCACTGTGCTTACTGGTGTGGGGTGTGTTCTGATAGCATGGGTTGGGTCTACCTGTCAACCTAAACATGTCATTGACCAGTGTCTGGAACATTTCACTTTTGGTGGCACAATTTGCACCTGATATGAGCCCAGTTAATCATTTATGGGATGTGGTGTAAAGGTTTATTCGCTCCTGACAGCCTGCACCTACCATATTAGATCACAGTGCTGTGGTCGGCTATTCAGACTGCATGGTGCAACATCCCTACAGATGTCTTCTGTCCACTTGTGTAATTGGTGCCATGTCAAGTCGCTGTATCCTACATGACAGTAGTTCCTGTTCTTTTGGCACTTGACTGTAATTACAGATTACTCACGATTGTGTTTGATTCAATTTTCAGCTAGACAACTCCACAAAGACCTGATCAACCACCACCTATTTCAGTAAATTATGATACAAGTGCAAATGCCTGGTCTAAATGGGGCTCAATGACTGTTGTCTATAATAGTAATTATAGTACCGTTATTATTTATTATTTAATATGAATAAATGTCAGCTATATTCCATGTCAGTGTTTTTAGGGATAGCAGATACCTCCTTAATGGACATGAATGAAAATATAAAAAAATATGATTGAGTACCCTTTTGAATACACCAGCCACATGCACACTAATTGTCCGCAAATGCAAAACCAGATCCGAACATTTTGAGTGCTAAATAGATTCCGATCCAAATATGTACTACTGTAATATCATTGTATTTTACATTAGTAGATTTTCATACGTCTCTTCTTTTACAGGGTCTGATCTGAGAATTATTCTAATGGGAAAAAGTCTCTCTGACACCAGCAGAGTGGGAAACTCCATCCTAGGCAGATCTGCATTTGAGACTGAGGATTCTCTACATTCAGCAGCACTTCAGTGTGAGAGAGGTAGAGGACAAGTGATGGGACGATCCATCACCATCATCAACGCATCTCATCTTTTACAGCAAAATCTCTCTCATCATCAGCTGACACTGTGTATGAAGGAGTGTGTGTCTCTGTCTGCTCCTGGACCACGTTATAATGCTAGTTGTACAGCCGGACAGTTTCACTGAAGCAGACAAAAGAAGAGTGGATGACATTTTCTCATCTCTCTCTGAGGAGACCCATAAATACACCATGGTACTAACTACAAAAAACACTGAAATTAGTACCAGTGCAGTTCAGGATACGGAAAATGTTCTACAGAACATCATCGCTGAATGTAATTACAGACATTTAAATGTCAGTGAATTCAGCCAGGCTACTCTTGTGGGGAAGATGGAAGAGATGGTCAGGATAAATAAAGGAAGCCTTGTCTGTGAAATATTTGAAGATGCTGACAATGCAGTAGACCAGGAAATGTTTGAGCAAATCAGGTATCAACCACAATATCAAGAAATGCCAGCAATTCCAATATATCCTGATAATAGTAATTGTTCGACAAACCTGGCTATAAACCAACACAGTGGTAAGTACCCACCACACAATTGCAAATTATCCAATGACCCTAATAGAATGTTATTTTCCAACCTGCAAATAAATATAAGGTAACACAGTAACAGGAAATGTTTAGCTTGATCTGGTACACCGTCTACCTTCAAATGCCTGATACTCAAACCTCAATGGCATATTACAATACCATCATACCGCCCAACCCTGGAGCCAACAGTCTCATTTGAAGATGAAGTTGATGGTTCTTACGAAACAAAATTGAAGTATGCAGATCTGCTGGTTGGGGATGAGAGAGCATGGGTGTCTCATATGTGGCTATGGATAGGATGAGCTCAGATTGAGTGGGGAGGGCCAGAGTGTGACTGAATGCACAGGTGTAGTTTGGTAAGTAATATAGGCTGTGTGTGATGTCATTGAGACTGTGAGTAATTCTGCATGAAACTGGTGACAGTGAGCATGCATTAATAGTGTCAGTGAAACGAGGTCTGACCTTAGCCTCCAGAAAGACCACTGTGGAGTTATGTTACTATGGTGTAGGTAGGGTAAAGGAAAGTGGGTCCAGGATGATAGTCATTGTTTAAAATATGGGTGAAAAATGGGCTGCCCTCTGTGTTTATCCCCAATTGTCAAAATGTCCCCCAGTAAGCCATAAAATCAATACTCTTTTAATCTAATTATATTGTGTAAACCAAGCCATGCTTGCTAACCTGTTAGCTAAGATCAGACTAGGCATTATAACTAGGCCTAATTAGTTTATTGCCAATTAACCTAATAATGCTGGTAATATAAATTCTAAAAGATTTTGAACTGAAAGTCTATTAGATAGTTTTATAATGTATTATTGATTAAAATGGAATATAATTCATACATGTTTTCATTCAGTAAATGTTTGTTTAAAATGTAAAACTCTAAATAAATAACAATTTCAGTATATTCAATTTACTATAATTTATAAATATTGTTATTGATACATTCATAAATTGTCATTATTGACAATTTGTTGAGAGTTGGATGTAGGGTGTGTGTGGCCTAACTGAACCCTGTAACTGAGTATTTGGGTTATTAGTTTAATTTAAATGGCTTTTTCACAAACTATTCTTTTTTTTAATTACAGAGATTTTTTATTTAGTACACATATTAATGTACTGAATATTATGCATGACAATTTTATTTATTTATTTATTTTTATTTGTCTGTCTATTTAATTGTAGGATCAAAACAGCCTCCATGTTGGAAACTAGTGCTGCTGGGGATAGAAAGAAAAAAAGGCCAAATATCCACAATTTTATTGGGTAAAAAGGCCTCGCCATTACAGACAGAGTCCAGCTTGTGTGTTAAGACAGGAGAATTGTGTGGACAGGAAATCATGCTGGTGGAGATGCCTGTTCTCCACAGCACTCGGCTCTCAAAACAGGAAGAGATGCGTCAGACTCTACAATGTGTCTCTGTCTGTGATCCTGGAGTTCATGTTTTCTTTATCATCATTTCTAATGGTTCTTTCACTAATGATGCAATAGCAGAAATACAGATGATTCAGAGGATCTTCGGCTTCAGAGTTAAAGACCACATCATATTCATCATCAACCAGCAGTTACAGGAGGAGCAGTTAGATAAAGATCTTGAGTCTGAGATAGAAGTATGTGGAGGACGATACATACTCTACAGCAGCGAAACAGATGACAAAATCCTGTTTGATTGTATTCAGAATCTTTTAAAGGAGAACAGTAATTGTCAGTATACGATGGCTATGTACAGTCATGTCCAGGTGGAAACACAGCTGCAGTACAGAAGTGAAATTAAAGATTTGCAACAGCAAGTGAGTGAACTCAAGAAGAGCAACGTTAATCAGACACAAGGTACAGTGTTTATCCATTTATAATAATCATCCAAGTATTTATCAGTCTGATTTACTGTACCTGGGGGACAAAGGGCAGTTGTTAGTTGCAGTAATGAAATATATATATAGTAACGTAGTTATATAACATAGTAACATAGTAATAGTATAGTAATATATAGTAACTCTAACATATTTATTTATATGACTCTCCTAATGATCTGTATGTTTTTCTCTGTTTGCACAGATCTATTTAATAATGCTGACACACTCAGAATTGTGCTGTTGGGGAAGACAGGAGTTGGGAAGAGTGCATCAGGAAATACCATTCTGGGGGAAAATGTATTTAAACAAGTGTTTTCAGCTAAATCTGTTACCACAGTGTGTCAGAGTCACTCAGTAGAAATAAATGGGAGACAGATTACTGTGATCGACACTCCAGGACTGTTCGACACAAATATTGATAATGTTTATACTAAGAAAGAGATTGTTAAATGCATTGGACTGGCAGCACCTGGTCCTCATGTGTTTCTGCTAGTGCTGAGTATAACACAACGCTTCACAGCGGAAGGGAGAGAGGCAGTGAAAATTATTGAAAAGATGTTTGGTACAAAATCCAGCATATACACTATTGTGATCTTCACTGGAGGCGATATGCTACAAGAGCAGACAATTGAACAGTACTTGGAAGATGCTCTGCCAGAGTTAAACACACTTGTACAGACTTGTGGTTCAAGATATCATGTGCTCAGCAACATGGATAAAACCAGCAACACCCAGGTCTTACATCTCCTAGATAAAATCGACTCAATGGTGAAGGTGAATGGAGGAACCTGCTACACTAATGAGATGTTCCAGCAGGCAGAAGAAGCTCTGGAAGAAGAAAAGCGGAGAATACTGAAAGAGAGAGAGGAGGAGATAGAGAGAGAGAAAGAAGAGCTGAAGGCCAAACATGAAGCTGAAATGGAGCAAATGAGGAAGAAGGGAGAAGAAAAGAAGAAGAATGTAAACAAAAAGAAGAGCAAATAAAAAGAGAAATGGCAGAAAGGGAACAACAGCTAAGAGAAGACTTCAGGAGGAGAAAAGATGATGATGATATGAAGATAAAGGAATGGAGGGAAGAAATAAACAGAGAGAGAGGAGACAAGGAAACAGTGGGAGAGACAAAAAGAGGAATATCAGAAACAAAGAGAACAGGAGGAGGAGGAAAGAAAAAGGAAAGAAGACGAATGGAAGAAGCAAAAGATAGATGAGACTGAGAGGTTTAAAAGAGATAAAGAAGAGATGAAAAGGAATAAAGAAGAAGAATTAAAGAAATTAGAACTGGAGTACAAACAGAGGGCAGAAGAGGAAGACAGAAGAAGGACGAATTTAGAGGAGAAAATAAAAGATGCAGAAGAAAGTAAAAAGAAGGAACTACAAGATCTTCAGTTATCTCAACAACAAGAGTGGGAAAGGTGGAGAAAAGAAGCGGAGAATAGGGCGAAAGATCAGGAGGAGTTCTGGGCAAAAAGAATTACTGCTATGGAGGAAAAGTGGAATTTAGATCAGATTAGGAAGCAGGTGCAATATGAGTGGGAAAGACAGAAAGAAAAGGAGGAGAGAGATTTACAGGAAAAGGAAAGACATAAGAAAGAGGAACAAGAAAGGAGAAGAATAGAAAATGATTACAGAGATAAAATACAAAAGAAGGAAAAAGAACTCGAGGTACAAAGAGAGAGGTATGAGATGGAGAGAGAAAAATGATGAAGAACACAAGAAGGAAATGGAAGAAAAACTGCAGAAACAACAGGAAGATTTCATAAAGCAGAAAGAAGAAGAAGAAAGAAAGCAAAATGAGGAGAGAGAGAGAAACCTAGCCTACATGAAAGAGCAGCACAAAAAAGAGCAGGAGAACCTGAAGAGAGAGACCGAAAAAAGAGCCAGGAAACAGGCAGAGCAAGAATTCACTGCTAAGCTCGATGAAAAAGTTGAAGAGGCAAAACTAAAGGGATTTAATATGGGCTACGAAAAAGTACAGTTAGAAAGATCAAGACCAGGCAGAGCTGTAGATGAATTTATGAATATTTTTTTCTAGAAAGAAAAAAAGCAAAACGAATGAGAATGTAATTGAAATTTATTTACTTTTGTTTTTATTCCATATTGATTTTTAGTTAGACTGATAAGGGCTACATTATATATTGAGGTGGATGGTCACAGTACAAAGGGTGCAATGTATAATGTATAATTATCAAACATGTATAATGTAGTGATATAAGCAATTTAAATATTATTAATTATTCGGGGCACCACTTAATTTTTATTTAAGGAATTAAGAAACCTCATTTGGCACTTTACTTCAGTCTTTTATCTGAACTGGTCCATCATAGCATAGGCCAAGAAATCTCTTACCAAATGAGAATCACGCACCTTCCTTAGATTGAATACAAATTAAAACATTAAAACATAAAAGAAAATTGATATGTGTGTTATTGAGATAACACTGTAAGGTGAGATGGAAAGGATTGTCAGGTAGATGAAAGATGTTGATGTGTATGGAGAAATTAGTGTCTGAAATAGATTTAGGTTTACCAGATTAATGTGAGCAGTAACCCGGCTTTCCGGCCTTAACTATGGGATCCTTACAGGAATTTATGAGGATTTAGGCAAAGGACAACCTATATTTAAATTATGGCAAATAAGGATGGCTAGTAAGTTTCCAATGTAACTTTACTTATCAACAATAGTGCAGAAAATTTACAGAACTCAAGACTCCATGTGAGCTTAACGAAGTGCAGTACCTGCGTGTCAAGCGAGGATCCGAGATCCGAGTTTTCACATGTCATTGTGCATTGTGTTCACTGACAATGCTTTCTGGAAGTATTCCTGAGCGCATTCTGTTATATCCTTGACAGTGTCATTCCTGTTTGAGGTGCAGTGACGTTTAAGGGCCCGGAGATCACAAGCATCCAGTAGAGTTTTACGGCCTTGACCCTTACGC
>JAOVVF010032609.1:0-10105 GCA_028565595.1 Duopalatinus emarginatus | reverse complement strand
GATCTATATTAATTCCACCTTGAACAATCTACAGTTAGGTTTGGTGGTGATTGTTCTTCCTGTGTGTGAATGACAGGGTGGAAATAGTGTGCGTGTCAGATTTTGACTTTAAAACTGCAGGTTTACTGAGGCCATGTCATCCACTCATATACACAGTTATTGGTTTTAAAGTTAAACTGGGGCAACTGTGGGCTTGTTCTATTGGAACCAGTCCTGTTGACCTTCAAGTCACCCAACCCCCCAGCTGCTCCCCGGGCACAATGGATATTGTGCCCACCACTCTAAGTGTTTTTACTGCTCCTAGTGTGTGTGTGTATGCATATGGGTTTATGTGCAATATCAGGACACTTACCATGAACTCCACATACATTGTCAGAACCAAAGGCAAAAAACGATTTTGCGTTGGTGTTAGGGTTTTTGCGAGGGTTAGGCATATAATTAATTAGATTTATCATTACATTTACCATTAGGTCTATGGAAAGCCCTGATACAGATACAGTGAATTTAACATTATATGTATGTGGGTGTGCATGAAGCCTGAATGTGACTTCCTTTGTGTTTTCTTCAGTTACTGTAACCACATCCTGGTACGGTACCACAAAAAAAGAAATAAAAAACACTAAGAATGAAAATAAATGGGGGTTCAATCACTGCATAGAGTCACGACTGACTGAGGTACCCTTAAGCAAGACACCTAACCTAACCCCAACTGGCAAGTGTGTTCGCTGCACGGATGGGTTAAATCATGCCGTGGTGATAAATTATATTACACCTATATACCAATATATATATCATACCTATATATTGTAATTAGTGTTGCATCAGGTATAAATCCGCATGGATATGCACAAACTCTGAGTCTAAATTACAAGCTTAAAAGCCAAACCCAAACCTTTACGAACCAAAACCAATCCCTAAACCCTAATCCCAGGCTCTAATGACGAAAGATTGAACCAGAACCCAAAAGTGGAGAACCTCTTTGGTCTTTGGCTCAGTCTTTGTCCTGTCTGATGTTCTGCTTGTCTTCACACACTCTGAGCTAAGGAATGTTCATGGTAGCCTGAGGGGAAGTTCAACTTTTGGCTGGAGTCCATGGTGTTAAGTTTCCAAACACAGAAGTACAGTCTGTATACAGTGTGGTGGTGGGTGGGTGTGTAAGTGTGAGAACGTCAGACATTTTAAAACGAAGTAGTACGAATACAACAAAGTAGATTCATGCTTTTACTGTAATGTTGTTTGCAGGCTTAAATTCGCTTTTTTTTGTAGATCATCGATCGTTTTATTCAGAAAATAAAGTTATACAAACATCATGGAAAGTTCACACCTAAGTTTATTCATGTAAAAGATAGACGTTTTTCATGCTACTTGAAGAAAATGTAACATTAATACCCTTAACACACTTAACATGTATTAACTCCAAACGTTTATAACATTCTTAAAAGTGCATTAAAAAAGAAATGATTTGCGAAGTGTGTGTGTGTGTGTCTTTGTGTGGGTGTGTGTGTTTATGTGGTTCACAAGAATAGTAATATCAGACATTCAGGAGTTGTGAGGAGATTTTTGCTGGCTCTCATAAAGACAGTTTCTTTTTCATTACAGAGGTTAAGAGTTAAGATTAGGATTAGGGTCAGGGTTAATTGTTAAGGTTAGAGCTGGGGAAAGGGTTAATTGGCTGCATTAATCATTGCCAATATAGGTCCTCACAACTATGGTAAGACAAATGCGCGTGCTATGACAATAGGAATGTGAATTTTTGTACAGATTGTAGTTCATTTTAAGAACTACATGAGTGCATGACACAGTTTGGCGTTGACTGGGAATGATTCTCAGCAGAAAAGTTTGAAACACTAACACAAGTTTTAGATTTCCCTTTATATCATTACGCTACAAAAAAGTAACTCAGTGGAGACAATACAGAAGTCTGTATTGGTGTGTGTGTGGTGTCCTCTTCAGTTTCACATCTGAGTTTGGTGTCTCTTCCACTTCTTCTACAATATGGGATGAATCGATGAAAGAGAAGAGAGGAAGTGAAGAAAGCAGAGGGCAATAACTAAAAGTGGCAATGAGGTGAAGAGAAATGACCAAAAAAGAAAACTGGGTGGAAGAGAGAAAGGTATGAGAAGTCTGGGTGGAGGCCAGGAGATCAGGAGAAGATTGGGGGACTAAGTGGATTGACAGGAGAAGATCAGGTGTGGCAGAGGGAGAAGAAACGAATGGGAGGTGAAGGATGGGTGGGGGTTTAGGGAAATATTTGGTGGATGAGTGAAGAACAGGAAATGTTGGAGATTGTTGGTTGGAATGTTATTTTTTTAAGTGAAACCTAGAGGGCTAGAAGAAGACTTAGTGAAGGAGAGGTGTAGGACAGAGGAACAGGAAAAATCCATTTAGACAAGAGAACAAGAGGGATTGAAGGAGACGACATGGGGCGGAGTTAAAGACAGACAAAGCATGCATAGAGGAGAGGGAGGTAAAGCAGAGACGTTGTGTTGCCTCATTGAGCTTTTGTAGGTCAGTAGTACAGTGGTTGAGAGTAGTGCACGCGGTTCTTTATGCTGTAGCACAGCATGACACTGCAGACCAACACCAGGAACTACCAGAGAGATGGAGAGAGAGATGGAAGGGAAGGGGGGAAAAGGAGTGAAGTGAAATCCAGAAGAGAAAACCCCAAAAGATCAAAGTAGAACACTGAACTAAAAGAAGACCGAGAGACCTCAACTAATCACCCATCACCACTCTGAAGAGGAGACGTATAGAGAGAGGAATAACATTTATGCAGGAGAGTTTGCTTTAAGTTCTTGTTCATTCACAGAGGAGTAGGGTGGAGGAGAGAAAGTAAGGGGAGAAGAGCAGACAGTTATGGAGGACGGAACACAAGGACCTGAGGAAAGAGGGATGTATGGAGGAGAAGCAAGGACAGGGCGAGACAACTGCTGGTAAATAAAACCAGCACACACAATAACCAAGATCTGGAGACAGTTTGAAAGACAGACAGACAGACAGAGAGAGACAGAAAGAGTCACGGGCAAAGAGTCAAGGGAGACAGAATGAGCGAAAGAGAGACAGAGAGAGAGAGAGAGAGAGAGACAGACAGACATAAAGAGACAGGATGAGTGTACAGTATGAACTTCATAACCCTGACTAAACCCCAAACCTCATTTTACTTTAACCTTTAACCTTCAGAGTAAAACTCTAAACACAACTGTTTCTTCACCCATGGTCTGAACTGCTGTTCCAGATTCACAATGAAATGAAGTGATGTGGGTGTTAAATTTTTTAACATTTCTTCACTTTCGTTATACTCACCAGAGTTCCAGTGATTACAAGAAAAAACGTCAGCACTGAAGAGGCCTCCAGCTGGCTGGTGATCACAGGCAGGCAACTCTGTACATAAACATGTCAACAGAAAGTTATCATGAACACAGTCTCTATTCTCTGACTACCAAAAAAGTACCACAAAGACGGAGCCTTGGCTAGTTTAAGAGTATCTCAGAAAAAGTCTTCAAAATCATAATCATTGCTGCTGGGTTTAAAGTCACAGTGACTTAACATTTCACTCATTCTGAATCACATTATCAGTTTATCAGTTAATCGGTGGTGAGAGTATAAACTCTCTGTGAACTGCAAATCAGTGGATGGGGCTTACAGAAGAGGTGGCGATCGGAATTCCCAAAAAGGACGTCTCCTCTGGACAGATGTTCGTAACGCCTATAATCGTTTGCACAACTCCTCCCAGGCCGCAGCACTTAAACTATGGATACATGCAAAGTCAGGTTTATGGCACACATTAAACACACATATACGTGTGTGTGTACATGTGTGTGTACATGTGTGTGTACGTACTTGACTGTGGAACACTTTGAGAACGAAGGCTCGGATCACGTCTCCTCTAACCAAGTACTGGGCGTAGATGGTGGCGTAAAACTCTGCAACATGTTCTGAGAACTGAATTACAAAAAAAATTATGCTTTGGTTCCAGATACACTGAAGTAGCTATAATGATATTATAGTGGCATACACTTACATTTTTGTTGTTAACATAGGCCACGCCTCCTCCGATAGCAGCTGCTGTAGCCAGCAGAGACAGCAGAGAGCAGTACTGCAGAGACAGAGACAGAGACCGAGACTTGAACACATCACACACTGTTCTGCTGAATATTATTACGTCCAGTGACAACATGATCAGGTCATCGCTGACTATAAAATAAGCTGTAGACATAACCTCAGGTTACCTTTTATTCTGGAGATAGGGCTAATTCAAAGACTGTCCAAAAACCCTATTAAAACTGGCCAGTTCAGGAAAAGATTTAAGCTAGCTAGGATAAATATGCCCCAGTTACCATGGCAATCACTTCATCCTTCTTTATCATGACTTTATCCATTCATTCAGGTTTTCATATATAAATAAAATCATCCACGTTTATAAACAGGTTTTTTATCGAGACATGTGGTAAAATGCCAACTTACTGTATTTTGTGTGTGTGTGTGTGTGTGTGTGTGTGTGTTTGTGTGTGTGTGTTTGTGTGTGTGTGTGTGTTTCTTACCACACTGAGTGCAGATTTATTCTCACTACAGGAGCCATAATCTCCAACCGCAGCAGTGATGAGAATCACTACACCAATGGCTATGCACAGTCCAACCACTAAGAGAGAGAGAGAGAGAGAGAGAGAGAGAAATTACACAAACAAAGGGTTGGATAAATCGACTGACAGTAAAAAGGATTATTGGATAGATAAAATACCTCTATTTTATATGTAGAGATTTACCTGCTAAATTATTTTACAAACCATAAGCATGTATTCATTTTACATTCAGGTATGTAATAATAAAAAAGGTTGAGCACGTACTAAGGATGAAATGTTGGGTTTTCAAATCAGCGGGTGCAGAGAAAAGCAGATACATTCCACCTCCTAACAGACCTAAACCCATTAACTGACAGAGGGAGAGAGAGAGAATTTGAGGTCTTCACACTGCGGAACATTGTGAAATCTAAAACTTTATTCATTAATCGAATATGAACATTTATGAGCTTCTTACGATGAACAGGATGTTGAACAGGATGACGATCCATTTGCAGATCTGTCCACATCCACCCAATGCCATGATGATTACGTCTGTCAGAACTTACTTGACCAACTGAAGAGACATAGTCAGACAGAAAATGACATTAGACCTGACATTAGGTATGTGCTTATAATCATGAAAACATGTTAGTGCTGTATAGTCCACCAATTAAAAAAAAACCTCAAACATGCCATGGGACTTCATTTGATGATATCTAGAGTGACTTACAAAAGTGTTTAGTCAATTACTTGGAGTATCCGAAGCTAGTGCAGATGGACCAGGATTCAAGAACAAAACAATTACAATTTTCAAACACAATAGCCACTGCTCAGTTAAGTGTTGGTGGAACATATGAGTCTGTAGCTGGTGTTTAAAGAATTTTAGGAATTTTTGACCGGAAAAGAGTGAAATGGAATTTTGGGTGTTCTAAATGTCTCTACCTAACATTAATAAACCTACAACATTGATGCAACATTTTCAGTTGCAGGAACATTAACAATAATATTATCTCAAACAAATCTAAATTAATTATTATTCTGTATAAATGATTGATGAATTTATAATAAAAAACTGACATAATAAAAAATTTACAGAAAAGAAACTTGAGCAGAGATCTGTCTAATATGTAGTTTAACATCTGCTTCTAGTGAGTCATTCAATACCAATGACTGCATTCAGGATTCAGTTCAATGTTGCAAGCTCTTTGACTCTTGTTTCTAGTTTCTTTTTTTTCCTTTTTTTTTAAAAAAAATAAACCTGACATCTGTTTAAGTAGCGGTTAGTGACTGTCCTGGTTGTCCAAAGCTGCTGGTTAGCAGGTTCAGGTCTTTGCTGATATCCCCTTAGTGTTTCCTGACTCCTCCCTATACCACAGCCTCATCTGCTCTCTGTTATTAATAGCAATAAAGTTCAAACCGATTTCTTATTTCTTTTTTTTCTTGTTTAAAGACAGCAAGTGACTCTGCTATAAGGACATCTAGGGGAAGGTTATTCCACCGGATTGCTGCCAGGACAGAAAAGAATCTAGATGTTTGCCTCCTATGTGTCTTGGATGATGGCGAGTCAAGTCGGGCCGTACTTGAGGCACAATGGGCTCTGGGTACACATCTGTACCTAGTAAGAAGGAGCCGGAAATGTTTTGTATGCCAGCATCAGGCTTTTATATCTGATACTAGCTGCTACAGAAAGCCAGTGAAGGCTTTGCAGCAAGGCTGTGAAATTAATATACTTGAGGAGGTTGAAGACAAGTAGAGCCGCTGCATTCTGGATTAGTTGCACGGGCCTGAAGGCATGCATTAAAAGGCCAGCCAGGAAAGAATTGCAGTAGTCCAGTCTTGAGATGACAAGAGACTGGGACAGCCTTCCCCTGAGAGAAATGGTCGAATTCTCTGAATGAGAAATCTGCATCACTGAGCCAAGTTAGCAAAATGAACAGAGAAGGAAAGCTGGTTGTCATCAACAACTCCAAGATTATGTACCTCTGTAGCTAGAGTGATTAGAGTGTTCTCGAAGGAAATCGAAAGCTCATGATGACAACCAGTTACTCCTGGGATGTAAGATTAGTTCTGTTGGGTGTCATCAGCATAACAGTGGTATGAGAAGCCGTGAGAAGTGATGACATTCCCAGAAACCGAGTGTAGAGTGAAAACCGAAGGAGACCAATCACTGAGCCTTTTGGGACGCCAGTGGAGAGTTTGCATGGTGTAGATGTGGAGCCCCTCCATGCTATCTAATAGGAGCATTCCTCCAGGTAGGACTGAAACCACTTCCATGCAGTGCCAGAGATGTCAAGGTTGGAAAGAATGGATAGGAGGATGCCGTGGTTGACTGTGTCAAAGAAGAATCAGGACCGATGACAAGCCATCTGATTTTGCAGCATGCAGCTTCTCACATACTGCTGTGAGTGCAGTTTAAGTAACGTGTGCTGGTTTGAACCAGACTGATTGGGGTCCTGAAGTTGGTTTTGGGAGAGAAAGACTGACAGTTGATATGTATGATATCTATGTGTTTCTAGAAACTCAAAGGAACCAGGAACTAAAACCTCATATAGATCCTGAATTCCTGAAACTTCTTGCAGTATAAACATGCCTGTATGCTTGACAATCAGGAACTGGTTGGTAAATATTTCTGAAATATTTTAATAAAAAATTATTTGGTGTCTCTAGACATGTGTGGTGGTGCACTGTCCAGTTGAAACAGGACAGACCCATCAGAATAAATGCAGGGCATGAATGGGTGTAATTAAAAAAAGAACACATATAGTGTTCACCTGTCAGAGATGTTTGTAGATGTACCAGGGGTCCCATGGAATGCCAGCCAAACAAACCCCATACCATTATGAAGCCACCACCATTCTATTCATTGTGTATAGACTTGTCGGTACCAGATTTTCTGGCACTTCCGTGTATTTTGGAACAAAGGAACATGCCACAATCAGCCCAGTTACATGATTTCCTGAATATATATGTGAGTGTACGCATGATTTCTGAGAGGTGTGTTGCAACATTTGTACATGCAAAGTGTGTGTGAGGAAATTTGATACGTATTTTTGTAAAATTTGTCATGTTTCCGCACTTTTTAGGGTCCTGGGATGCAATAAAACCAACAAATGCTACAAACCCAACCTTAACTTTCACTTTAGAATTCTAATGTTTTAGGAGATAATGTAGAAACAGACCGAGTGATGCATGTTTTTGCCTGCCTTTTAGATTTAACCACAACATGCACAAACAGGCTGATGGAAATGAACAAACACTACATTGAAATGTAGTGAACAAACATTGCATTACACCAAAGTGAAAAGGG
Source organism: Duopalatinus emarginatus (assembly GCA_028565595.1). Lineage (NCBI taxonomy): Eukaryota > Metazoa > Chordata > Actinopteri > Siluriformes > Pimelodidae > Duopalatinus > Duopalatinus emarginatus. Next base: position 2,239 of record JAOVVF010032609.1, on the reverse strand, counting down.
ATCCAGTTTATATGCCTGACCATAAAAAAAGAGATGAGCCAAATCATTTTACCCTTCAAAATTTCATCTGCGAGTATACGTGAAATGACAAGGCAAGACCCTTCCTCTTCATGATATCATCATGTTCAGTCATCTGTGTAATTATGAGATATTAGCTTATTACTAATTCATTTATAAATGTATTTAAAGTAACACTAGGTGCTGTGCTGTTATGGGAAAGTAATCAACAATGTAAAGAATTTATTTATAGCAGCACATCCTGAATCATTTTTATTTAGTAAAAAATGTCATGCTTTGTATCTATTTTTAGTTACATTTTATGTTTTTAAGAATTTTTTTCCTTTACATCAGCTAGAAACAACCATTTCCTCACCAGATTCTCGTTTTTTTCCTTTGAGGTAATAAGACCAGATAAACACAGCATCTCACATTACTAAAAAACACCTCCATCTCTGTAGAACCGTTAAACTTATATTTAAGTTTGTTTAGTGATTTTTTTCATAGCTCTACTCTGACACTTAGGTCCACTGGAGTATCAGATTGACTGTTTTTTATGTCAGGGTCAGTAGGAACATCTAGTTACTGTTACTGTATGGTTTAGTCATGTACTGTTCTTCTTTCTTCCTCATTTGGTTTCATTTACAGTAGAAATCTGCTATATTTACATAACTGTACGGTACGGTAGACTGGTGACTTGTGACATCAGTCCACCAGTTGCTCTTGGATTCTCTGGATTTATAATGAAAAATTGACATCATAAAGACTTTACAAAAAAGAAACATAAGCAGAGATCTGCTTCTAGTGAGTCATTCAGTCAATCAGAATGACTGCATTCAGGATTCAGTTCAATGTTGCCAACTCTTTGACTCTTGTTTCTAGATTTTTTTTTTTTTTTTACATTCAAACAACTTTAGCAACTCAATTAAAAAAGAAAATAACTCGACATCTGTGTTTGAGTCGAGGTCACTGTCCTGATTGTATGACTCAGATCTGCTGGTTAGCTGACTCCTCCCTATACCACAGCCTTATCTGCTCTCTGTTATAAGTATACTAGGAAACTAGTAACTAGTTTCTGTTTTAAAAAAAATCCGTTTATGTACTATTTCCATATGCAAATAACGGTGTACATACAATGGGTGCGCTTGTCGCCCCATGACGTCACCTTGCGAATTCTAGAGCCCCTTTTAAGCATGCATTAGTGAATTTCCCCTTAAACACTGTGCGTCCCTCGTGTTGTATACGCTGAATAAAGACTGTGTTTGTGTGTGCGCGCGTGCGCGTCCTCCCTTAGAACGAGATGTTGTAGGTCGCGTTCCAAACTGCGTGTCTACAGACAGGGCGTCTGGACAGCTCGTGCGCCATCACGGCTTTATTCTTTGCGCACATGTCTGAATGGGAAACGGCGGTGTGTCCTACAGGACACGTTTTTAATGACCAGTCCGTGTCCGGTTTGGGACACAGCCCACAGTTTTAGACTTTAACGTTATTAACCCCTAAAATGAGGTACATATATATACTTATATATATATAGGTTACTTACCGGGGTTAATTATTCTTCTCTCTGCTGATCCTTACAATATGTACTGATGATGTACTCTCTCTCCGTGTGTGTGTGTGTGTGTGTGTTTACTGCAGCTGCAGTGTGTGGTCTGTCCTTTGGTAACACACTCACTCTTTAACATGATTGGTCCAGAATTTCCCAACCCCAGTAATGTCTCTCTCTCTCTCTTTCTCTCTCTCTCTTTCACTTTGTGTGTGTGTGTGTGTGTGTGTGTGTGTGTTTCAGCGGAAAAAGAAAGTCATCCAAGAACCGAAAGTGTTTCTTTGGCAGTAAAAAAAAGTGGATGGAATTAATAGGTTTCAGAATAAGACACACGTCTAGCATGCGTCATGCTATAATAAACAGTTTATTACCACTACTACTATTATTATATTATTACCATTATTATTAGTTATACCGTTCTCTAGTTATTTCACACTCTCTCAAATGTCTGCCTCTACACTCTCTTTGTGTGTGTGTGTTTGTGTGTGTGTGTGTGTGTGTGTGTCATTACTAATGTGGTAGGCTTGTAGATTTTTCCATTTTCCAGTAATGCTCATTTCCTGTCTCCTATAAAAACAGCACTACTACTACTACTAATAATAATAATAATAATAACTAAAGAGGTGCATTTCCTGCAGAAAATGCGAGTGTGATTGCAGCTTTGCAAAGGTAGAGTCTTTTGAGTTTGTGGGGGTG
>JAOVVF010032608.1:0-10106 GCA_028565595.1 Duopalatinus emarginatus | reverse complement strand
GCACGGAGTATTTGCACTGTTGCTCAAATACGAATGTGTTCTTTTAAACTGCATGTAGTTGATTTCATATTTTTGCCGGGGTAATGGTCTTATTTTTTTTCTTTTTCTTGGAGGTCTTACAAAGGTCTTAAAAGTCATTAAATTTGTAAATCAAAAATGTGCAGATACCCTGTTATATAGCACATTTAAAAGATAGCTAGTGTCAGCCAAACTGCTGCACAAGAAAATAAACTTAAAACACAAACATAAAACAATAAAACAATCAAATCGACCAAACATGATGCCAAACAAGCACATGCAGTTCACCAGGCTTTAAAAACAATTAATAAAACGTTATACACAATTCTGTATTTTACTGGTAGCCAGCAGGGCCGGCCCAAGCCTTTATGGGGCCCTAAGCAGATTTTCATTTGTGGCCCCCCATACCCCCTCCAGCCACCTCTGCATATCGCTCAATTACCTTTCTCCCTGCGCCAGAAAAAACAAAACAAAACAAAAAGGAAGCAGTAGGCCTAAGGAGGGAGCTGATTTTTATTTATTATTTATTTATTTATTTACATTTTATTTTATTTTATTTTGTTAGAGTGATTTGCCCAGAGAGAGATATTGTGCAATACGCTGAAGTGCCCGACAGTAGCAACAGCCCACAGCAGCATCTGATTAACCTATATATATTATAAAAATAAATAAATATAATATTTACTTTTACCTGTGTAATACCATTTCGTTTTATTATTCAATGTTATTTTTTAAATATATATTTTTTATCATGATATCTTGGTGCTCTTGGGGGCCCCGTGGTGGCGTAGGGGCCCTAAGCGGCCGCGTACTTCGAGGATGCCTCCGGCCGGCTCTGGTAGCCAATGTAGTGATGCAAGAACTGGAGTAATACTCTCTCATTTCTCTGGACCAGTAAGAAGCCTTGCAGCTGCATTTTGAACCAGTTGTAAACACGACACTGGACTGCCAGATTCCCAGGTACAGTGAGTTCCAGTAGTCAATACAAGAAGTGACAAATGACAAAAGACAGAATGCTTTTAAGTTTGGTGATACTTCTTAGTTGGTAAAAACTACTTTTTACAACAGCTTAAATGCGAGAGCCGAGTCAAAATAAAACAACAACATTATTTTTTAAACCTTTGTCTGAAAATGGTGCATGGTTTTAGATCATGATTTTGAGTCTCAGTATATAATAATCTGCCCTTTTCTAGGCAAACCAGGAGTCCGTCCATGCTGAGCTCCAACAACAAATGTAATGTGATTAAGGAACCAAGTTCGCCGTCTCCGTTAATAAATATAAATATAATGTACAGATCGTTTTGTTATTATTATTTGTAGATTGGTTAAGTAGTGAAATAACACACAGGTGCCTGGTTTTGATTCCAGTTCATGTATTTACATTTATATTTACATTTAAATTCACATTTATTTGGGCATGTAGCAGGCATCCAAAATCCAGAGCCACCTACACTGATGTCATGTGTATGCTGTAGCCGAGGACTTGTGACTTAACGGCTTTTCTCTAGGGCCCAGTTGGTGGTGGCGGCGATGGAATTTAACTTTAATAAAATCAAAGCTTTTGCCCAGTTTAGTCTGGTCACATGACTTAATAAACAACCTTTCTTGCCATCCATTTGTCTGTGAGTCAGAACATTCACAGGATCGATGAGATGAATTTATACTAGGGAAAGAAACTCATAGCGAGATGGTTAGCTATGATTTATATTTTATAAAACTACTTATCGAATGTGCAGAATTTCCTTCACTAAGGTTACAAGTGTTGTCTTGATTTAATCACCTTCAAGGTTTTTCATCCTTCTTTTAAAAAGTCTAAACGGTTCATCCGTCCTTAGTACAAAAGTATGTCTTTATCTGCTCAATTCTTTTGTTTTCCTTCAGACGTTTGTGTAATCGATTCTCTTTTATGCACTCGATGTTTTTCACGCTGATGCCAGCTTTTCTCAAGCCCCTGTATTGATTTTTAAAAAGTAGTCAGATCCTCTGCCAAAAGATCACTGAACAATTTATCCTGCATCAGCCCACCATCCGTTCACCATCCTCCTCTCCTACCTGATCCTGTAGTCAAATGGATCTCCTGCTGCTGGGTGTTCTGTCAGTGATTTGACCAATTTCTCTGTGTATTATTCATCCAGTAATGGGGTTTGATACTAAAATGATATCTGTCCCAGAGTAAGATTTGTAGCAGGATAAAAAAAGAGAAATATATGACTGTATTTCATTCAGACTCACCTGGTGCTGTTAAACCTTCAATAAACTAAACATGTTTTCCTTTTGCATCTCAAGCAGAAAATAAGCAGTAGCTTTTTAAAGTCTGGTCTAAAAGTAAAAAGGGAGAAAATTGCATTTAAAGATTTCATTTCGGCTGCGGCACATCTCTGATTATTTTGACAACCGGGATCTGATTACAAAAAAAAAACAAAAAACCAAGGATTGATTAGTCCATTTCACTACTGCACATTGCTCTGCAACAACATTCAGTAAGTGTGATGTTAACTGTCTGAGGAAGTCATGATCAGCTAGCAAGGATTTAGATATCTAAAGCAGAAGAGTATCTGAAGAACCGTTTATTATAGGCCTGTGGGATTAATCAACTTTTATTTAGATACTGTATCGTATCTTCATAATAATAATAATAATAATAATAATAATAATAATAATAATAATAATAATTATTATCAGTTATTATTATTATTATTATTATTATTATTATTATTATTATTATTATTATTATTATGATTTTATTATTACCATTATTATTACTTTTTTTTTTACTTACTTTTTTTATTAATAAAATATATTAGTAGTTTCCTAAAGTTGAGGGATCAGAACATTTGTTTGGTCTCATTTCTTTTTTTAAAGGTTTAGATATTTTATCTGCCGCAGTGACCTCCACATATATGAATAAAACCCTTATCACTGTAGAGAGCTGAAATTGACCTTGACAAAATTCCCCTGAAGAAATTCCTTGTCTGTCTTTGTCAGGTGGAGGATGAATAAACTCTGAATCTTAATGATAGTAGTATATACAGGGTTTTTTTTTTTTTCAAGAATGATGGTTTTCACACAAATAATCATCAATGCCACTGGCTTCTCTTACAAAACTAAAATAAAAGTCAATGTGAATTAGTCATCATCTGCTACTAGAAAGAAATCAACTCATTCAATTTATTTAAACAATTTTGTGTATTTTACCTATAACTGTTAATGGTGCCTTTAGTTCCAAAAAAAATAAAAAAAAATAAATCTGCCTTAAGTATTTTATAAAGAGCAAATAATACTGAGTTTTTTGTTTTTTTTTCTTGTATGGGACAAAATCCTATTCCTCAACTCTAAAGTGGTGTCCGCTGTACATTTCCTTCAGCTGGTGTATGCACAGTAGAGTATATGGCTTCCTTTTACCACTCGAGATGCTAGATTAGATCAGGCAGATGAGATTAGATTTCCTGTGTGTGTCTGGTAGTCTGTAATGGTTGTTTAATGGAATGCGCTGTTCCTAATGCTTTCCATCAGAAGTTCCATTGGATTTTCTGCTTGCTATTTACCTCCATCAGACAGAAATTAGAGACGCTGTATAGAAAAGCCCATTGCAGTAATCCACCTTTACTGACCACCAGAAACAACAAGAATGAAAAAATTAGAAACTCCAATCTAATGTAGAATCTCTAACAATGTCAGGTTTATTCTAATGCTGATCATCTGTCCATGATCTTACCTTTCTATGGTCATGAAGGTTCAGTGTGTGATTGAAACCATCAGATATTTTCATATTTCGTCAGATATTCTTTAACCAGGATAGAAACAGGGTATATTTTTATAAAGGTATCTACATATACGTACCAGCTCATCACCTTCTGGTATGACCCGAGGTGTTCTGAAGATTCAGCAACTTTTCTTTATGTCCTCAACGAACAAGGACAAGGTAACTGAAGAAAACTGGATACTTTCCTAAAATGGAGGAGAGGTGGACAGGAAGGAAGGAGTTAGATTTAAGGGGACAGTGCAGAGCTGGAGGCAGGGGGTATCACATTTAGTCTAAATGAGGAAGTGATAACAGAAACGTGTGTATGAACTGTGACCTGGTCGAATTTATTTATATTAATGATTGACATTCATGCTTTTATAATGTAGATATATTTTGGGGTCATTTTGGTGTCTGGGTGTATTATTTTCTTTTAAAAGCAGTAATATTAACACCATGTGCCTAAACAGGTAGGTTGGTGTGATACAGTGGTAACATTATTGGGTTCCCATGTGAGAGACCTGGGTTCGATTCCCTAACTGGATAGCCAGTCTGTGCTACACCAATAAGGGTCCTTGGGCAAGACTCTTAACACTATGTTGGCCTACCTGTAATACCAGTAACCTTGTAAGACGCTCTGGATAAAAGCATCTGCTAAATCTACATCACTGAGCCCTGCATGCCCATATGCTTATTTCACACTGAAAAGTATGAACATGAAAAGTATGAGTATGTACAGCACTCAATACTTAGTTGTGCTTCTTTTGCCTGAATTACTGCAGCAATGCGGCGTGGCATGGAGTCGATCAGTCTGTGGCACTGCTCAGGTGTTATGAGAGCCCAGGTTGCTCTGATAACGGCCTTCAGCTCTTCTTTATTGTTGGATTGTTGGGTCTGGCGTATCGCATCTTCCTCTTCACAATACTCTATAGATTCTTTATGGAGTTAAGGTCAGGCAGGTTTGGTGGCGACGTTTTCATGATATTCTCATTTTATGACCAGCACCTATATATGTGTGCATGTGTGTGTGTGTATATATATATATATATATATATATATATATATATACACATACATATAATAAATATGTGTGTGACTGCATTGTTGCTATGGGAACCAAAATCATTTTGAAACAATTGCATTAATATAGACATGTGAATTTGATTCTGGGTGAGAAAATACAGTTTTCACCTCACATTTACGTATATAAAGACTTTTGATGAATGTTGGGGCAATTTTGTAAAAACGCCAGTTTACCATTGGATTTCGAGCATCACACCAGTTGTTGGATGGCTCTGCCTATTTCAATGTCCATGCACTGATTTAAGAAAAATAGGAAAATACAGATATCATTAAGATGCACCATCACATACTGTAGCTTACAAAAAAAATACATGGAATTGTTTTTTTGTTTTTTTTTACACCAAGCGATGGGCATGTGTTTAGGAAAATGAGCTATCCTGCGTTCATATCATTTGAAGTGATCAATCCTTGTTTCTGCATTCCAGGTTTTACATACCTGATCAATTCAGCCTCAAACTATTCCATTAAAAATCCCTCACAGTGATTCAAGCCAAGGCCACAGGAGTGGGATTTTCTCTCCCTTGCTTTCTTTTCTATTAAGTGGGAGCCTTTCACCACTGCCCACCTATAAGCATTCTTTACCTCTTTCATGCCACAAAATGTTTTTTTTTTTCCACATGGCATGATGCCGTGAAACTCACTGTGCTATTTGTACTGCTGTAGAGTGGCTTTTAGTATCTCTCTCTGTGTGTGTGTGTGTGTGTGTGTGTGGAATCCAGGTCCCTTTCTTACATTTTTCTCATCCTTTTCCTCTTTTTCCAATCTCATGCCTGCAGATTCATAGCAATTTGTATTAACGGTTAGAATGTCAAGGTGATGCTTAAGGTTAAGGTTGGAGTTTGCGTTCTTGCATCTTGTAACCTTTCACTCATATGGAAATTGACTACAGATGAACGATTACCTGAGACGGCCTTCAGGTATCGTTTTTCATCTACTTTCCCAATGATTCTCCTGGAGAGGGTTTTTTTTTTCAGCTGTGTGATTATAGTCGGCTAAAGACAATTGGATTTCAAAAGATTTTTATATTTAAGTCAATACACAAGATTGGACTTTGTTATATGTGGTGATTTGGGGAAAATGTATTCAATTTTAAAAGCTCTGACACGTCATTGATTACGTCCACAATTGTATATACAGTATAAAGCAAGAGGCATTTATGACAGCTTCATAATGGTATGGGTTTCATTCCATGGGACCCTGGTTCGTCTAAAAATATCTCTGTCAGGTAAATGTGTGCCTCCTTTCTGACAAGTTACACCCGTCATTTATTCTGATGGGTTTGGCATCTTGCAACAGGACAATGCACCTCCAGTGATACCAAATTATGGTTCGAGGAACGCTCGTTTCCCTTTTGTGGTCCGACCATTTTCATCTAAATCACCAAATCATTAAGAATTGTGGACTGTTCTGCACAATGGTGCACTACGGTGTTTATTGCCTACCGAACATATACACAAACCATGCCATGTCGTACTTCTGCTCTCTACTCTCCTACCAAGTATTAAACTTGTGTACCAGTTTTTCTGGACACCTGCTTATTCATTGTTTCTTCCGAATCCAAGGGTATTAAATAAGAGCTTGATAGGTCTCTTTCTGTCCACTAGACTTTCCACTAGATTTTGGAGCATTGTTGTGAAGCAACAGGAGCGTTAGCGAGGCCATTATGTTGGATAATCACCACCCCACCCCACCTCATTCCCAACTCATCCCAGATGTACTGAATAGAACACCCACAGTTCCATTCGTCCACAGCTTAATGTTGGGAGCCTTTATACCCCCCTAACCCATGCCGGGCATTAGGCATAGTGCCAGTAGTTTCATGTTTATCTGCTCCAGAGAGTCCTATTCTATTGGCAATACAAATTTTACAGACTCGGAGTACTTGAGGCTAGAAAACTTCCAGAAATGAGCCATTCAGCGCTCAGTACACACAATTACTAGCAAAACAAGTCTTATAACCTGAAAGGACTCCTAAACTATGTAAGACCTGTGGAGAAAATGAGACAGTAATTACAATAACTTCTGTAATTGCTGTATTAAAGCTTATAGATGCAACGTTAGTGCTCAATTAAGTGCCGTCGAAAGAGATGACTCCTCAGTCCGGATTTAAAGACATTAAGTGATTCTGCTGTATTGACACTCGTTCCACCACCTTGTTGCCAGGGCAGAGAGAAGTCTGGAGGCTTGTCTGCCATGTGTCCTGAATGATGGTGGGTCAGGTTGAGCCATACTTGAAATATGAAGGCCTCTGGAGTACACATCTGGCTTTGACCAATGCCATCAGGTAGATAGGATCTGGCAATGCCATCAGGTAGAGAGGAACAATGGCACAGAAAAGGGCCTGATGAGGATGCCAGATCTCAGCCAGTTCACAGCCATGAAAGAGCGACATCTCAGCCAGCTTTAAACCACCACAACCAGAAATGGCCCACACTCAACCACATGTACAACATGTACAACCACACATGGTACAGTGGTAACATCGTTGGCTTCTGTGTGAGAGACCTGGGTTTGATTCCCAGTCTGGGCAACCAGTCTGTGCTACACCAATAAGGGTCCTTGGGAAAGATCCCTAACACCACATTGGCCTACCTGTAATACCAGTAACCTTGTAAGCCTCTCTGGATAAGTGTGTCTGCCAATTGCCGTAAACGTATGTGCAACTACCATGCCAGAAGTGGCCCAGATATGATTTAGGACATGGCTTTTATGGCTCCCATGCAGTTTGACAATGAAGACAGTGACTCAGCAGTGCCATATTCTTGCCAGAAGTGGCCCACATTTGTATGTCATCTTTATTGTTGGCTTTGTCAGTCAGTATCAGGGATTTATATCTGATGCCGGCTGTTTCAGGAAGCCAGTGAAGAGTTTGCAGCAAGGGTATGACATGGCTGGTGCAGTATTTCCAATAAATGTCACATATCCATCATTCCTCTAGCTTTTTTCACATTTGGATATTCAACATCCACCACCAAGCCGACTAGCAGAGCTTACTGCAGATGTGTTACTGCAGAGTGTTTATGACCGGTATTTTGCTTTTATTTACTGTTTTGAAGTTATAGAGTCAAATATTTCTCCTTTGGCACAATGGCATCTTTAAAAGACCAACCCGAAGATGAAATGTCTTACCAGTTATACATTATAAATGTTGATATACATCATCAACTAGCATATTACTAATCTGGTTTATATCGATCAGAACGCTGACACAAATGCTGAACTATAAAGCGGACATGTCCTTGAGTAGCTGAAGAATATGATCGAAGCGATGTTTTACAATCTATAAATCCCAAGCCTGAAATAAGCAAGTGACAGAAAGCGAAGATAAAAAAGACTGACAGCGTCGTAGCGGAGGATGGAGGATGCCAGGCGGCGTTGTGTATTCAGAGCCTGAATGCTGAACGCATACAAGCAGGAAGCAGGCATATATTTTCCCCGCTCCTGCACTGACTGTTCGGAGTCTCTCGAGTGTACAGATCTCTATCAATAGCACAGGCCTCTTCACTCATACACGAGATTGAACCCCGTCACCCTTTCTCCTTTGACGACCTGTCATTCAACCCTCTTCTCTTCTCTTCTCTCTCTCTCTCATCTCTCTCCTCACTCCAAACACCTCTTTGATAATTTTCCCCCCTTTCATCCCTCTGGTCTGTGCCTTGGCTTTCCACTCCATCTATGGACACTATTTGATCTCTGACGCCAAATTACCTTCTGCCTTTTTCCCCGCCGCTTCTGTATAGCATCCAGGAACTTTCTCCATCATAAGAATTATTTAAACTCCGAGATTCGAGGGCGTTTAATTAGCCGTGATTAAGCTTAACGCCGAAGATCGTTTCATTCTGTTGCCATGCTGTAGTCGGAGCCCAGCTCATTTTGTTCCTGAGAATCTTCACCCTTATAATTTCGTCCTTATTAACTCAATATCACGACAAACTGGCCGACTTCATTACAGCGTCATCCTCGAGCCTAATCCCAAAAATAAAACCAAATTACAGAAAAGAAGCTGAGAGAAAAATCCAGCAGTCACATGCTTTAATGTCGGATTTTATGTGAGCGAATGCGGTGAAGGTGCCTTACCTGTACAGAGCTCTTGATTAATGACTTTATCATCTATGTAGGCCAAAAGAACTTACAGCAGCATTACCTGATTTTAGTGGGAATTCCATCACTTTGTGTTTACCTACGTTTAAGACTACCACTATTGGTAGTATTGGCCATTGCCGTCTCATTTCATCAAGCGGTTTAATCTACCCGTCTAGACGTAATCTAAAAATAATCTTTCTTCACACAGTAAAATGAGCATTATGGCATTTAAGAAACCTCCCTAACCAAGCCGAAGAAAAATAAGTCACCACCAATCAGTGTCTTGTACTGTTCCTGGAAGGTAGCATGGTAGACCTAAATGCAGAGACAAGACGGCCTGTGTTTGTGGTGTATAAAAAGTAACTGAGTGTGTTAGGAAGTGCGGAGAGGTTTATTTATAGGTGGCCAGGGTTGAAGAAAGGAAAGGTGCTTATTAACTAGGAGATCAAATCCAATCACCCACATGAAAGCCTGATGCACCGGCATTGCACAATCTGAGAGGATAGTGTGAAGAGCGAACTGTGGAGCTGCTGATGTGGTGGACTCAATAAAAAAAGGTGTCTCCAATAACCAGAGGAAACAGCAGAAAAACTCTAAATAAAGAAGATGCCAATACGGTGTACTCTAAACTAAAGAATCTTTAAGGCTGCCAAACAGGTGCCTGAAGATGCCGTCAGCTTAGCATCCTTCTATATCCTTCTGATATAATCTGTACACTGGAAAAAAACGACTTAGTAAACAGAATGATTATTAAAGTAATATCTACAAGAATATCTATTACAGTCTCTCTACTTAAGAATTTCACATGAAATTGTGTGCGCTACCCGGTGTTTCTTTATAATTGTTTGTGATCAAATACATTTGTAAATTTATGTCTAAATGCCAAAGTAAAAAAAGGGACGTCAAATTTTGCAGCAAGTCAAACTCAGGATTTGTTTCCACCCAGAATCCAGCAGAGATTTTTCACTTTTCTCACCACAAGCTGTTATTTAAAAGTTGTGTATATATATATATATATTATAGGGCTATCAAACAATTAAAAATTTTAATTGCAATTAATCTCAGAAGTTCATATAGTTAATCACGATTATTCACATGTTTTAATCTATGTAAATAAATAAGGCTTTAAAGTGAAATGTTACAATTAAAATGTTGAACACATGTTATGCTAAAAGTACTT